>SJYC01016859.1:0-15746 GCA_006408675.1 Madoqua kirkii
ATATTTAATGTGATCCCTATCAATGTCTATGATACTTTTCATAAACTAGAATAAATTTTCCTACAATTTTACAGGTCTTTTTTTGTGTTGTAAATATATATGTATGTGTTATATATAAATAGTATATAAAATAATATATACTTTCATGTTTTGAAAGTAAAAATGAAAGTCACTCAGTCATGTCTGACTCTTTGCAATTCTATGGACTATACAGTCCATGTAATTCTCTAGGCCAGAATAGTGGAGTGGTAGCTGTTCCCTTCTCCAAGGGATCTTTGCAACCAAAGGATTGAACCCAGGACTCCCACACTGCAGGCAAATTCTTTAGCAGTCTTCAGGGAAGCCCTGTGTATGTTATATGTGTGTGTGTATTCAGTATTTTATGATGATGATGATAAAGTCCTAATTCCACATGAAATTTATTTTGTTCCTCTATGCTATTCAGATTTAACTAATTTCTTATCTATTAACCTTATTTTGAAAAACATTTTTACCCACTTATTTTGGATACATTATTAATCATATAAAGGGTTATTTCAATTCCTTTTCTATCTTACAAAGCATTATTTCAGTTCAGAATAACAAGGTTCTTCAGAAAAGTAAGACTAAGTAATTAATAATAAACCTTCTACATATGAAGTTATTCCCCGTGCAAACATCCTTACCCCTATTTAATTCTACTTGTTGCTGTTCTTTACTCACAAAGCCCTGTTGCAAAAATTATGGCCTATAGCCCACCAGACTCCTCTGTACATGGGATTTCCTGGCAAGGATACTGGAGTGGGTTGCCCTTTCCTTCTCCAGGGTACTTCCTGACCCAGGTATTGAACTTAAGTCTCCTGCATTTGCAGGAGCCACTAAGCCACCAGGGAAGCCACATAAATCCTATTATTCCAGTCAAACATTTAAAGGACAAAATGATTCCAGGATGCAATATAAAGACAACAAAAAAGGGAAAATATTTAAGAATTACAGAAATGTGCCTAAAATGACTGTGTGTAGAAGTCAAACACAAAAATAAAAAGGAAAATATAGAATTCTTTGATATCAAGAATCAGTTAACTATGTTCCCTCTGCTAAAGAAACTCAAACAGTGCCTAGAAATTGTTACAGATTACTAGGAAATAACTTGAGCTAATTCACCCTTCTATGGAATTATACGGAATATATAGCATATCTCCCAGAAATTTTATGTCCATAAATATCAGTACTTTAATTTTGAATATGTGAAATCAGTTATACTTTAATACATGTGCTTGCTTTCTGATGAGCAAGCGGCATCAGTTGCCTGTTATTAGCAATGACAGACAAGCACTTCTGCCTACCGCATCTTGGTATCTGAGTCATCAAGGGAAATGTCAACACTGGAAGGAACATTGCTTTACTCTCACAGAGAAGAGAGGAGTAAGATCAGCTTCAATAGTGGGCTTCAGTCTCCCATGGAAAGCAGGTTCCTCTAGGCAGCCCGCCAACTCCAGGCAGCTGAGCTGGACTCACACCTCTTGTGCTGCAGCAGAAGGCCCTTATCCCTTCCCTGTAGGAGACAGATACAGCAGTGGGCTGACCAGATGCCATATGACATACACGCTTAGGCAAACAAATGAGTGCACAGTGAGTGTGAAACAGGGAAAGACTTACCCCACAAAATGATAAGTCAGGCATGGTAAGAAAGTGTTCTGGACCCAACACCCATTCTTATGCGATTGAAAAAAATCCAAAGACAAAGATGGGACTGCTTTTCCCAACAGCTTCATGGTGAATTTTTCCTTTTTCATAGTTTTACCTTGGCACTAAAAATAGAATATAAGTACCAAGGACAATTCCACAGACAGCCATTAGAAAATGAAAGAATGATTCATTTTACAGTGATTTATAATGCAGCTAAAAGCCCAGAAAACAAAACAGAGCAGAACAAAACAGGAATCTAAAACAGGAGAGAGAAGTCGATTCATTGCAATTATTTTTATATTGAATATTCTTGTTACAAAATGCTTTGCAACCTGAATGTCAGAAATCGGGTATTTTTGTTAGCAATTTATTGGAATGAAAATTGAA
Source organism: Madoqua kirkii (assembly GCA_006408675.1). NCBI lineage: Eukaryota > Metazoa > Chordata > Mammalia > Artiodactyla > Bovidae > Madoqua > Madoqua kirkii. The sequence goes on from SJYC01016859.1 coordinate 2,056, forward strand.
CTTTAGAGTGATTCATATAATGTGTCAGAAACATTTTAATCACAAATTGCCTCTTACAGTTCAGCTCAGTTCAGTCGAGTCTAAGTCTGAGACACCATGGATGGCAGCACACCAGGCCTCCCTATCCAGCACCAACTCCCAGAGTTTACTTATAGTTATTTGCTTTCAATTTCCATCATTTCTCTATTTTGCTTTTCAAGTAATATAGTCTTTATAAATAAGGTTGGCTTCTTAAAATTAAGTACACTGTTCAGTAAAGAACATCAGATGACAGAAATTAAAAATTTATGTGACAACTTGGGTTTTATAATATGACAATTTCATAATTCAAAAAAATTCAAAATAGATGAGAAGTTAATAAATTCACTTTAATATTTTCTAAAATAAGCATTGTATTACGGCAGGCTAGGTTAATAAAGGAGAGATACAAAAGTTTTCTTCAGTGAAAAAAACAAAAATAAATAGAGGCAAATGATATAATGAGAAAGATTAGCAATCTCAAGAAAATTCAAGATACTACTAAGGGAAGACTTCATACAGAGATGGGCACAATAAAGGACAGAAACAGCAAGGGCCTAATAGAAGCAGATTAAAAACAGCTGGCATGAATACGCAGAAAATCTATCCAAAAGAAGGTCTTAATTATCCAGATAACCACGATGGCATGGTCACTCACCTAGAGCCACAAATCCTGGAGTGTGAAATCAAGTGGGCCTTAGGAAGCAGTACTACAAATAAAGCTAATGGAGATGATGGAATTGCAGCTGAACTATTTAAAATCCTAAAAGATGATGTTGTAAAGTGCTACACTCATTAAGTCAGCAAATTTGGAAAATTCAGCAATGGCCACAAGACTAGAAAAGGTCAGTTTTCATCTTAAACCCAAAGAAAGGCAATGCTGAGGAATATTCAAACTATAGTAAAATTGTGCTTATTTCACATGATATCAAGGTATGCTCAAAATCGCTCAAAGCAGGCTTTGATACTACATGAACCAAGAACTTCCAGATGCACAAGCTGTATTTAGAAAAGGCGGAGGAAGCAAAGCAGAGAACAAATTGTCAACATCCCTTGGATCATAGATAAGAAAACAGAATTCCAAAAAAACATATACTTCTGTTTTATTGGCTATGCTAAAGCCTTTGACTGTGTGGATCACAACAAACTGTGAAAAATTCCTAAAGAGATGGGCATACCAGACCACCTTATCTGCTTCCTGAGAAACCTTATACAGGTCAAGTGACAGAACCAGATATGGAACAATGGACTAGTTCAAAATTGGGAAAGGAGTACAACAAGGCTGAATATTGTCACCCTACTTATTTAACGTATATTCAGAGTACATCATGCAAAATGCTGGGCTGGATGACTCAAAAGCTGGAATCAAGGTTGCTGGGAAAAATATCAACAACCTCAGATATGCAAAGGATACCACCCTAATAAGGGGGCAGCAAAGGATGAGATAGTTGGATGGCATCACCTACTCAATGGAAATGAGTTTAAGCCAACTCCTGGAGACAGTAAAGAACAGAGAAGAATGATATATTGCAGTCCATGTGTTTGCAAAGAGTCGAACACAATTTAGCAACTGAACAACAGATTAATAATATATCCTGATTGAAAATAGATTATGGTCAACAATGTGACAAATGAAATTGTTAAAATTTTTATCCATATTCAGAGTAAAAAACTGTTTTGGATTCAGAGGACAAGCTACAGCTTCACAATAAAACAGTTCTAATCATTCAGGTGTGTCTGATTCTTTGCAACCCCATGGACTGTAGCCTGCCAGGCTCCTCTGTTCATGGAATTCTCCAGGCAAAAATACTGGAATAGTAGGTGTGTTTAGTCACTCAGTCATGTCGGACTCTTTGTGATGGTCATAGACTGTAGTGCACCAGGCTACTTGGTCCGTGGGGATTCTCCAGGCAAGAATATAGGAGTGGGTTGCCATGCCCTTCTCCAGGGGATCTTCCCAACCCAAGGATAGAACCCAGGTCTCCCGCATTGCAGGTGGATTCTTTACTGTCTGAGCCACCAGAAGAGTAGGTAGCCATTACTTTCTCCAGGGGATTTTCCTGGCCAAGGGATTGAACCCAGGTCTCTAGCATTACAAGCAGATTTTTTACCATCTGAGCCAACAGGAAAGACAGTTTCAAGATAGTTCACTTAAATAGAACCTGAAAGATCTCAAAGTGGCAAATAATTATATCAAACATTTGTTTCATGCAGGAATTTGTAACTTTGTGTGTGCATCTGTGTATGCCAACTGCAACTTGCCTATAGATTGAATTTTTAAATCTACTAGTTAAGTTGTTGATTAAAACTTGAGTCAGTGTTTCCCTGAGGATAAAAAACAAAGAGCTCAGTCTAACTGTATAAGCATTTGCTCTTGCACAAGAACATAATTTAGACTCACTTAAAATAATAGCTTTATTTCTTTGCCAAATAATGTTTAATATTGTAATCTGTTTTCCTTATATCAAGAATGTTCTCCTTATCATTACATCTATAATTTCAAATTCACTCTGTCATAATTAATGCAAATCTTTTATATGCCCCATGGAGAAGGAAATGTCAATCCACTCCAATATTCTTATCTGGGAAATCACATGGACAGGGGAACCTGGCTGTCTTCAGATCATGAGGTCACAAAGTCAGACATAACTTGGCAATTAAGAAACAATATTGTATATGCTAAACAAGTCCTAGTAACTACCATTTTATTGAGAGATTTGAATTTTTTTTGCACAAAGTATATTTATATACTAGGAAAGAAAAACTAACATTTACATATTTTAAATGCACATTAGCTACAAAAAATGTTATCTAAGTTTCAATAGGAACACATATAGTATTAATTGTTGCCTCTTTGATTAGTAGAACTTCTTGGTTATTAGTGGCATAGAAATGATCTATCTTAATATCTTCATTCATGTCTATATGAATATTTACAAGAACCAGAGATCAAATTGCCAACATCCCTTGGATCATCAAAGAAGTAAGAGAGTTTCAGAAAAACATTTGCTTTATTGACTATGCCAAGGCCTTTGACTGGGGGGATTATAACACATTGGGAAATTCTTAAAGAGATGGGAATATCAGACTACTTGACCTGCCTCTTGAGAAATCTGTATGTAGGTCAGGAAGCAGCAGTTAGAACTTGACATGGAACAACAGACTGATTCAAATTGGGAAGGAGTATGTCAAGGTTGTATATTGTCACCCTGCTTATTTAACTTATATGCAGAGTACATCATGTGAAATGCTGGCTGGAAGAAGCACAAGGTAGAATCAAGATTTCCAGAAGAAATACCAATAACCTCAGATACACAAATGACACCGCCTTTATGGCAGAAAGCAAAGAACTAAAGAGCCTCTTGAAAAAAGTGAAAGAGGAAAGTGAAAAGGTTGGCTTAAAACGCAACATTCAAAAAATCAATATCATCGCATCTGGTCTTATCACTTCATGGCAAATAGATGGGGAAAAAATAAAAATGGTGAGAGACTTTACTTGGTGGGGGGCTGAGAGGGCTCCAAACTGAAGCCATGAAATTAAAAAAAAAAAGACACCTCCTCCTTGGAATGAAAGCAATGACCAACCTAGACAGCATATTAAAAAGCTGAAACATTATTTTGCCAACAAAGGTCCATATAGTCAAAGCTATCATTTTTCCAGTAGTAGTCATTTATGAATGTGAGAGTTGAACTATAAAGAAAACTGAGTGCTGAAGAATTGATGCTTTTGAACTATGGTGTTGGAGAAGACTCTTGAGAGTCACTTGGACAGCAAGAAGATTCAACCAATCCATCCTAAAGGAAATCAGTCCTGAATATTCATTGGAAGGAATGATGCTGAAGCTGAAACTTCAATGCTTTGGCCACTTGATGCAAAGAACTAACTCATTTGAAAGACCCTGATGCTGGGAAAGATTTAAGGCAGGAGGAAAGGGGATGACAGAGGATGAGATGGTTGGATCGCATCACTGACTCAATGGACATGAGTTTGAGTAGGCTTACAGGAGTTAGTGATGGACAGGAAATCTGATGTACTGCAGTTCATGGAGTTACAAAGAGCTGGACAGGACTGAGCAACTGAACTGATCTGAAGAGAGAGCATTATGTAGAAGGGCCCAGGGGTGAAGGGATCTAAGAATATGAAAGAGGACCCCTGAAGCTAGAATCAAAGTCTGGTATGCTGCAGTCCATGGGGTCACCAAGAGTCAGACAGGACTGAGTGACTGAGATGACTGAACTGAACCAAACTGAAACATCTGCAATTAAGGTGCAAAATACTGTCTATTTGTTAGGTATTTTAAGACAATGAGAAAAATATTAACAGCTAAAAAGTTCATTTTTTTCTAGCAAAACTACACTGAAATATAATCTTAATATTCTTATAGGGACACAGCAGTTAATAAGCACTACAATGAGTTACCTTGATGAGCATAGATAAATAGATTAGCTGTCTAAATAAATGGATAGGGTTTTTCTGTTTTGTAATGGACTCATATGCACCAGTGAACACAATTAACATCTTAAATATGTTGTAGGGTAAACTTCAAACAGAATGAAATTCATGTTTCTTGAATGTGTTCCTCTTTAGAATGGATACGTTTTTGTTTTTCCCTCTCATTGGAAGCAGTTGCTAACTTCATCACTCCTCTCTGTCTTTTGTTCTCATTATCCAATGACCATTTCCATTAGCTCAACATCCAAGGCTACTACACACTTTTTAACTACAGAGTCTATAGAGTTGCTAATAATCTGGAGAAATAAATGTACTTTCTCCAGATACCACTTAGCAATTATTCGAGCAAGGATAAACTATGACCATGGAGACTGTAATCTCACTCACCATCTGCTTTTACTTTGAATGGTTTAAGAGACAATCACAGAACAGACAAGAAAGCAACTCCACTTTCTTGGAATAATGAGTTATTTTCACATACACTTTAAGAACTGATTAATACAAATTCATAGGAACAAATTATGTTGGTTACATTCACTATTCCTATTAAATGAAGGATATTTCAGGAGATGGAAGATAATAAAAAGCAATATTTTGTTTATAGTTATTCATCATATCTTCTTGAGTTAGTTTTGTTAATCAATATAGTCACACAAAAAATGTTTTTTTTCTAAATCATTACAATGAAGAAATGTTTGTTATTTAAATGCTGATATCATATGCTTCAATGCATCTGCCTACTTTGAAATATTAGAATATGAGTATGTTAAAAAAAAGTTAATGCATTAATGTAAATTGAAACCAAAAGGAAATATTGATTTAATTTAGGTTTATTAAATAGCCTTGGGGAAACATGAGATCCAATAGTACAATTATTTAATGAATTAAAGTTTAATGAAATTCACTTTTGCTACATTTTGTAATCGTGGTTATATCTATTTTATAACGTAGGTGTTTGCGACATGGTCAATAAAATAAAGACAGTGACTGCATGTAAAAGTCAGAATCACTTATATGAGAGGTACTCAACTGGCCTTAGTCATATTTTATTTCATTGAGAATTTTGGGGATGATAAAATATATATGTATTTTTATTTCTTTAAATGTAAACATTCTAGTCTTGTCTTTTTCAGGCAAACATTACATGACATTTAAAAACATTATATCAGGGTCACAAAGAGTCAGACACGACTGAGCAACTGAACTGAACTCAACTCAACTGAAATAATATGTAATTCTTATACACACACAACACATACATGCATATATATATTTTTTCTTGTATTCAGATTCCTTTCTATGACTATCTGTTACCTTGACAGGCAAGATATTTAAGTTTGCATTATAACTTTGAAAAATTACCAGATGAACCCATTCATGCAGCTTATTTTTGGTAATTTCACAAGGACAAATTTTAATCATTTGAAATTCACCAAAAGCATTTTCTTGAAGATACATCAATAATGCAGTGAAGCACAGAATTCATGTAAAATGGGCTCATTATAAGATCATACCATGATGAAATGAATGTTACAAAAATGACATGGTCATACTAATTTTAAGCCAAGCATAGTCAAATAGAGTTATAAGGATGTTAATTTCTGAAATAAAAACCAAATATAAATGTAAATAGCCTTATTTATGCCAATGATTTGAATATAATAAGAACATGAATTGTTAAATAATTCTACATTTTAAGGTCAAATCAGTTCAGTTCAGTCGCTCAGTCATGTCCAACTCTTGGCAACCTCATGAATTGCAGCATAAGAGATTACAAAAAAGAAATCTGAGAATATTAAAATACACACATGCAAACACACTCACGTAAACATAAACACTATTCCAGAGTAAAGGCAAACTGGAGATTCTACTCAACACATACCCTATGCTCATAACCTTAATACCAAAACATAAGAAACACAGTATGAGAATAAACTTACTTATAGGTCAAGTTCTTAATGAAGTGCATGAGAAAATCTCATTCTTAGCAAAGCATTATCAGCAACGTATAAAATGGTTAATAGAACTACCATGTGAGTTATTCCAAGAATGCATGGCTGCTTAAACATTAGAAAAAATCATTAAGTGCAGTTCATCAAATAAACATAATAAAGAGGAAAACATACATTCCTTAGATATTTTAAAATGAGCACAGCAAATTTGTTGGATATAAAATCAGCATACAAGGTCCATTTCTGCAAACAATGAAACATTTTAAAAATTAGTTTAAAAGGATGCCATTTTATAATAGCATACCCATAGGAAGTACATATGAAATAAACCAATAAAAACATAAATAAGTCCTCTATGAGACATAAAATACCTCCTAAACAAACAAGAGAACATCTTACAAGTTCTTAAAAGGAAATAATACTGGTAAGATGTAAATTATCTGCTAACTGAACTACAGATTCAACAAAATTCAAATCAAAATTGAAACATGATTTTTTATGGACCCTGGTATAAGAGGGTCTCAAAAATTTATATGAATATGCAAAGGGCCAGAATACACAAGTCCCTATGTATAAGAATTACAAAGTGAGAAAATTTGTCAGACCCAATACCAAGCTTCACCTCTATTTAAGAGAATATGATTTTGGCTTTCTTATGAATATATGATCAATTTAGCATAGTGACCTCAGAAGCATATACACAAATATATGAGAAATTTGATATATTACACAGATGAAAATGCAGATGGGAGTAAGATGACTAATTTATAAACAAACTGTACTGTTTTAGAACAGTTTTAAATTTACAGAAAAATATAGCTTCCTTGCAGCTCACACCCACTTTTCCCTATTATTAATGCCTTATATTAGAAAAGTGTATGTTTTTATTGCTTAAGGTACATTTGTTATTGATTAATAAATAACATATAGATAAATACTTATACATTACTTTTAGATAGCATCTATATTTTCTTTCCATTCACATAGTGTTAACTTAAATTCATTTTTCTGGTTCAGGAGTCACACTTCTCCCCAATATATCACATAACTTTAGTCAGTATATCTACTTATTCCCCCTTGCTTTTGAGAATTTATTAAACTTTCCTGCTTTAGTGATCTTGATAATTTGGGGAAGTAATGATCATGTATTTGTGGAAGGTCCCTCCAATTAAACTTGTTTATTTCTCTCGTGGTTATAGTTTTCTCATGGTTTTGGTTTTAGAGCAGAGGATCATAGATGAAGGTGAAGTTTTATTACAACATATCAAGGATACATGCTATCAATATGGCATCACTGTTGTAGTTGACTTCTTGAACTTAATCACCTGGACAAAGTAGTAATTTGTCAGGTTTTTCCATTAGGTAATATTATGTCCTTTCCATACTGTACTCAAAAGGAAAAACTCAACATGCACAGCTGACACAAGGAGCAAGGAGTTAAATCCTACTTCTTGAAGAACAGAATATCCTCATTGGTTATTTCTAATTCTTCTGCATTCAATATATTTTTAAAAAATTATTTTTTGATATCAGAATCAGATTGTTTCAGAATTAGCCATGGGGAGCTCTTTCATTTAGTTTACGAGTTCCTTTGCCATACCTCATCAGTGCTGTATTTATTTTTTAAATAAATCCTTACTGGAACTACAAGGTACTGCAGTATCATCTTATCTACTTCCTGCCTTGGTTCTAGAATCACCATTTCTCTAAGGAATCCTTGAGGTTTTGTTTGTTTGTTTGTTTTCCTTTTTTTTTTTTTTTTCAGAATGGTTTGTCAGATTTTTTTGGAAAGTCCAAAAGTGGAAAAATCCCAAAGGTTTATTAATATTGGAATGAGTAAATATATTGTGGAGTATTCACACAATGGGAAATTATACAGAAATGGATATGAATAATCTATAGCCTCAAGCATCCATATGGATGAATCTCACAAAAATGCTGAGTTTAAGTTTCAAATTACAGTAGAATGGATATAATGTGATTTTTTTTTAATAAAATCATGCAAACTTCCTTATAAGAGGTCATTCAGTTAGATTTCTATTGCTATTGTAACAAATTATGTAACAAATATATTTGTTAGTATAAATAGGCCTTACAGTTCTGAATCAAGTCAAGAGTTGTAAATGGGTCTCAGTGGGCTAAAACTAGAAGGCTGACAGGGCTACATTCCTTTTGCAGACTCTAAAGGGGTATTCCTTTCTTTGACATTTCCAGTTTCTTAAGGTCACTCACATTCCTTAGCTCATGGGCACCTTCCTCCATCCCAGTGCTAGCTATGTCAGGCTGCATTCTTCTTACGCTGCCATCTCTTTAATTCTCCAACTGCCATCTCTTTATTCTCCATTTTTGCCTCCATCTTCCACACGTATGGCCCTTATGATTTCAGGGGACACAACTTGATAATGCAGAATAAAATCCTAACTGTAGGGTTTAATCAAATAACTGTAAGGTTAGTTGATTAAACCGATTAACTCCATCTGCAACCTTATCTCCCCTTTGCCATGAAATGAAACATGTTTATAGGTTCCAGGGTTAAGCACATGGTAGGGGCATCATTCTGCCTAATAGAATTATCATTCAAAAATTAATTATATATTTGAATGACTGTATCACTAGTAAAACCATGAAGAAAACTGAGGCAGTGATTCTCACAGAAGTTAGAAGAATGATTCCTTCCAAGAAGAAGACAAGGAAATATAAACAGAAAAAAAGGAAAATGTATAAGTCTCTCATTTGTCAGTTACTGATTTCTTAAACAAAAGTTTCAAGTGGACTCATCGTTAATCTTTATCCTGCATCAGTCGGCACAGTGTTGAGGTATTACATGTTCTACAATTTGGAATTATTTGTTGTTTTTGCCTTTACAATTTTAAAGGTCATTAAGTGCTTTTCAAACCTATTTAAGATGACTCCAAATAAGCAGGTATACCCACACATGAAAAAGTAGTTATGTATTAATGTGTACAAAGGTAAATACTTCAATTAAAATGAAAATCTTTGGAGTAAAATTACTGAATTCATCATCTTTTGTCATCTGTTTCACCTGGTCTATGCCACAGAAGCCTGGCTTGCATCAACTTGACTCCTTTTATATCGGGCTTCAGGTAAGGTTTAATGACTGGAAGACATGGACAGAAGATTGAGAATTCAGTAGTTAGGGAAAAAAATACATTTATAAAAATTTTAGTGAATATTTAGAAAAATATTTATAAAAAAATATATAGTTGTAATCCATTTCGTTAACATGTGAAGGACTGATTTTAAAGCTGAAACTCCAATACTTTGGCCACCTGATATACAGAGCTGACTCATTTGAAAAGACCCTGATGCTGGGAAAGAGTGAGGGCAGGAGGAGAAGGGATGACAGAGGATGAGCTGATTGGACGGCATCACCGACTCAATGGACATGGATTTGGGTAGACTCTGGCAGTTGGTGATGGACAGGGAGGCCTGGAGTGCTGCGGTTCACGGGGTTGCAAAGAGTAGGACACGACTGAGCGACTGAACTGGAACTGGAACTGGGAAAGCTCAGTGACTTTCTTATTAAATATAAATCATTTTGTTGTTATTGCTATTGCCATCCCTCCTTTCTCTTCCAGCTCCTTATTTTTCTTCCTTTTATTTTTTTCTCATTTTTTTCTTCACTTCCTCCTCTTCCCTCTTCTCCATAGTCTTTGTCTTCTTCAGTTTCTTTTTTTCTAGTGTTTTTGCCTCTGTCCTTCAGGGAGAGTTATTACTTTATTGATCTTTCTTTAACTAAAAACAGAAGCTCCTTAGGGGCTTCCCTGGTAGCTCAGCTGGTGAAGAATCCTCCTGCAATGAGGGAGACACGGATTCGATCCCTAGATTGGGAAAGACAGACCACCCACTCCACTATTCTGGCCTAGAGAATTCCACAAACTACATAGTCTGGACTGGACTGTATAGTCCATTGACTCTATATGGGGTCTATGGGGTCTATGAGGTCTATATGGGGTCTATGGGGTCTATATGGGATCTATGGGGTCTATGGGGTCACAAAGAGTCAGACTTGACTGAGCAACTTTCACTTTCACTTTTGAGTAAAAAATAAAAATGTAGAGGACCACAGAATTAGGTCAAATAATCTCACCACTGCTTATACCAAAATATTATGTAAAAGAGTGGTTTCTAGAAGTCACTATGACTACAAATATTTTCCATTGTTACTTGTTCTGCATCCTTTGTTTTAGTAAGATCAAAGATAAATATCTACTGTATAGAGTAAAATGATAGAGGAAATAACTAACCATAGTTTGAAATTGAACAGACAATGGTTTTTCTTTTTATTCTGGCATAAGCCAAAAAAAAAAAAAAAGCACTACGTGAAAAATTCATTAGAATGTGAATTGTTAGGTAAAAGCTTTATGAAAATATAAAGGAAGAAAGGAATTAAAAGAGTATTTGATTGTGATGTAGCATCATATATGACCTTAAACCAGACTATTTTTTCTTCTCTTAAAGTGACCATTTTCTTTCCTGAATATTCTTTTAAAAGAATTATGAGTTGTTCTAATAATGTCAGCAATGAGGGAGAAAGAGTAAGAGAAGCTAAGTTTTTAGATTGCATGCAGTTACTAGCTTCTGCAAAAGTATTTTGACTTTCTCATATAGGTACATTAGAGAATCAAAGCAGATTTCTGAATAAAAACATGTTCACATAAGTTTATGTGAATGTAATAATTATTATTCTACTGTTTCCATGAATGACTATACATATGAGAAGCTTTATGGTATAAAGTATGCTCTCTCTGAGGTAAAACTGCCTGAATTAAAAAATTAACTAAATTAGGACCATGTGGTCAACAATAATTAACCTGATCTGTATAATCTTAGGTCAAAACCTATAAATTTAGAATAATGAATTCAAATATTTCTGTAAACATATACACTCTTTTAAAATATCTAGTATACATTAGGCATTTATACATACTAGCAATTATGACAAAAGTTTAATCTATGAAATTTCAATGTATATAACACATACCTACAGTCATACATCTTAATATCAAATTAATGAATATTGCATTCTATTATTCATATATTATTTAGCTTTTCTAAAAATAATGGATGCTTTTGAACTGTGGTATTAGAGAAGATTATTCAGAGTCCCTTGAACTGCAAGGAGACCAAACCAGTCAATCCTGAAGGAAATCAGTCCTGAATATTCTTTGTAAGGACTGATGCTGAAGCTGAAGAAGCCCCAATATTTTGGCCACCTGATGTAAAGAGCTGACTCATTGGAAAAGATCCTGATGCTAGGAAAGATTGAAGGCAGGAGGAGAAGGGGACAACAGAGGATGAGATGATTGGATGGCATCATCAATTCCATGGTCATGAGTTTGAGCAAGCTCCAAAAGCTGGTGATGGACAGGGAGGCATGGTGTGCTTCAGTCCATGAGGACGCAAAGAGCTGGACATGACTGAGCGACTGAACTGAACTGAAAAATAATAGGAATTTGATAATAACGAGAAATACATGAAACATGTAAAATCAAGATAAGTGTCCATGGTTCTTTAGCATCACTGTAGGTACTGCTAAAATTATGGAACTAACTGGAGATAATCCACTGCTAATGGTCATAATCTCATGATCATGATCATAGAAACCAACAAAAATTTAATTTCTTAATGTAACTTAGAAAGTTTCTAATGATTTTAATATACTTTCACTCTTTGTGTCTATTGTGTGTCTGTGTTATATTTGCATTGACAAGGCCAGTAGGTTTTGGGATATAGAAAATGGAATTTCATGACAGAGGTTGATGAGATAAATGTTTCAAGTTCTGGCCTTATCTCTTCATTCTTTTCTGTCTACGAGCTTTCTGATGAAAACTTCACAGACTGCTGTCATTTCAACCTCCTCAGTTATGAGCATGTCCCAGTTCTGCAACTGGCACTCTGAATTCTCTAATTAGATTCTGCATTTTCAACAGTTGCTGGCTATTTCTACATGTGAAATCCTTCCATCTACAACATTTTCTGGGAGAGGAGAACAAAATAATAAATGCATATCACTGGAATTTTATAGGTAAGAAAACTGGGTCTCGGAATTTATGTACGGTACTTTGAAACACAGATTTAGTAACTAGAAAAGTGGAGGCTAAAATAGATAATTGGAGTTCAAATCTATTGTCCTTTCTATATGGCACTGCCAAATGTAAATGTATTCTAATGCATAACAATGTTATAATAATTCAGTTTTATTATATCACTGTGCTTATATCATCCAGCATAATTTGTGGCCAGCTCCAAGTTAATTTATTTCATTTGCTTTATCCAGCCTTGTATATACAGAAAAGACCCTTTTCACTAAGTTATCAGAATGAACTGCTCCACATTATGCTTTGATGATAGCATTATTGCTTTGTGTTCTTTGGGGTATTACAGATTCAAAAGTATAAAGCTCATTAACATGAAACAGCTCCCTGAGGAGACGTGTTATGTGGAATCCGATGTTTACAAACATTTATAGCCTTATTCATCTAAAAGTTGCCCATTAGTTGGCAGTAAATCAGTGTGATTTGCATTGAAATATACTATTTACCCTTAGTAGCCATGCATTCATATATATATATGGAGAGACACAACTATGGAATATCATATTTTAAGTTAAAAGAATGCATTAACAAATTTAAAGGAAAGTGCATGATTTATTTTCATGCACAAATCAGTAACAATTTATGATTTATTTTCAATAGTGGTTCATAGCTTCAATTTCTTCAAACTTAACCTTATAGGTGTGTGTGCTAAGTGGCTTCAGTCATGTATGACTCTTTGTGAACCCATGGACTATAGCCAGCCAGGCTCCTCTGTCCATACTATTTGCCAGGCAAGAATAACTGAATGGGATGCCATTTCCTTCTCCAGGGGATTTTCCCAACCCAGGGATCAAACTTCGATCTCTTACATCTCCTGTCTTGGCAGGTGGGTTCTTTAACTAGCATCACCTAGGAAACTCAACTTTATAGGTATTACTTTCAATTCTGAGAAAGACTTAACATAATCATCTTAATAATGAATGGTAATATTTCCTATACTGAATTGCAATGAACTGATCTCAGTTATAATATAGAAAGTTAAGTCAGAATTTTATATTAATGTATTTATAAGATGTAAGAAAATATACTCAATATGATCTGGTTGTATTATTTTATTCATTTATTTAATAAATTTTCATTAAACTCTTATAATATGTCAGGCTTTTTACAATAGATGCAGGTATAAAGGAAAGAAAGTCTCTATTGTTA
>SJYC01016867.1:0-11092 GCA_006408675.1 Madoqua kirkii
CTGTAATTTCATAGTATTTAAAAAACTTGTTACATAATGGAAAATGCCTCTTAATTTTGTCATAAGATATAAGCAATATTTATTGACCAGTGTGTCTTTTTCAGAGACACACCAAAAAGACAAACTAGTAGCTAAGGAGTGCTAGAGAAAATGAGTCTTAGAACTAGTTTTAAAACAGAGTATCCAGAGTATTGTACATGTCATGCTATAGTCAGTAACCTAATGCTTCTCATGACACTGATCGATTTCTACTGCTAATATTTGGTTATCATCACACCTTGTCAACTAGTAGCTTGAAGCATATTTATCACATTAGATGCTAGTTGTGTAAAAAAAAATGAGAATATCAAAAAGCATTTTTAATAGTTGCATTGGAAATAGCACTCTATTACATCACCAAGCACTACATGCTCTTTCTCTATAATCCTGTAAAACTTCAGCAGCAGAGAAATAGACTCAAGAATTAGTATTGATTCTCAGATACAAGCATCATGTTGTTGTCATGACAATGAACCACAGATACAACTGTGTTCTCATTAGAAATGATACAGTAAAGCTTCACATATCACACTACAAGCACAGCAGCTTATTCTGCTTACATGCAAAGCCATCAGAGAAGGAGGCAGTCTATAAGAGCTTTATATCTCATCTCAGTGCCAACTGCAGCATGCCAACTGCAGACTAGATGTGGACTAGAAAATTGGCCAAAGTGTTTGTTAGCCCATGCGACCTAAGCACAAATTGTCAGACTGGTACATTTATCTTGGGCCATCTGTATCAAATTTGTCCTATTCTTTTTTTTCACCCTAATTCCAAAAATCAAACAGATTATCCTAAGTGGTTGTACAATACCATGTGAGCTAATCTGGATAAAACAATGCAATTCTTCTACAGGTATAATAACATAATGAATACAATAAATTTCAACAGAAAATAGATTCTTATACCAATGGATATACTGTAAATTGTAAATAAAATAATTCATGATTTTCCTATATGCACACACAAATAAGTAAAAAAAACCACTGTTCTTAGTGATTAAGTTTTATAAATGTCTTCGTAAAGATGTGTCCAAGCACTTTCAATTATGAACAGGCTATTTGAAAATGCAAAATTACTATCTTAAATGAATGAAAATATTATTTCTGCATTTCAATGGCATATACACTGACATGTCTGGCAAAACCATAACTCAAGTTGCAAGGAGCTTGCTGTTCAAAATTAGTTATATTTTCAAAACCTGAAGCTAGAGGCTTACTCTTCTAATATCTCTGATAACTAATGTTCTAAAAATTCCACCTCTGACCAGGAAAATATTTCAGTGATCTCTCTTAACACAAGCTGATTTTGGGGTGAAGTGAACATGATCACATTTAGCCTGTCAATAAAAGCAAATAAACACTTTGGCAGAGAATAACTCTGTGCTGAAAATTGTGAGTGGCAGTGCTGTTATTGAAAACAAAATAATGTGAAATCTGATTTCACTTGTGTGTCAGCTGTGTTTCTATATATATATCACAATATATTTTTTCTAATCCAATTTAAAATGCTTTGGATTTCATTATATTGGAACTTCCTTTATTTTTCACACTTCTAGTAACTTTCAAAGAAACAAATAAATCAGTTGGGGATTGGGGTACACATTTTAAAATGTTAGTTTTATTAGGTAGGAAGTTAGGCATGAACAAATAGGGGTGGCCCGTGTGAAAAGGATGCAAGCTGATCTCTAGGTCTCTAAATCCTACCTGAGATTCACCCCATTGCCACCCTGGAGAGCTCATAGATATGCTACAAAATAACCACAGAGACTTTTCCAACTCTGGCCCCTGGGCTCTAGGCATACAGTGGATACAAATTAACCACAGTGGCTTCTCCAACTCCAGCACATGCACCCTTGATGTACAGTTATGTCCTCTAGTGACCTTAGGCAGCTGGGTTCATAAATATTCTATACTTACACACATCTGATATACACATTCATGACAGACTGAATTATGGGACAGACAGGCACAATAGAGCCTGTTGTTATGTAACTAGTAACTATCAATCAAAACTCTCAGCCCATGTTGAACTACCTGCATGAATATATAGAAGCCTTGTCTTGAAAATCCTCTTAACTCGTCATTCTGGGGCCAGTGCCTCTCTTGGTTTGACTCATCTCTCCCTTGAGGTGTTTTTTCTGTTCATTCTGCTCATTCCTATCCTTTTCTTAATAAATTTGTTTTTTGTTACAGGTAAGACCTCAGATTGTTCTTTGTATCCTTACCAAGACCCAAGGCCCATGAGGTAGGGTCCTCTTCAACCCTCCCTCACCTATCTCCAGCAACAGTTTGAAATGAAAAGTGGGATGTGTATTTCATTTGATTAATGGTAAATGTCCAAACACCATGGTATTTGAATTATTGTATGATAAACTCTTAAAAAATTATGTACTGGAATTAAAGAGATATGTAATAAGATAAGCTGTTAAAATTCTGTTTTCTCACTTTAACTTAAGCTTAAATAGCTATTTTTTATTTGCTTTTTAAATTATATCTTGAGGTAGACTAAGCATGAATAATTTTCCTGCATGATGTTCCACTTAGTTTAAGGAGTGCTTCCATAATGTCTTCATTTTTTCATGTCTCATCAAAATAAAAGCTTAAACTCTTAAAAAATTATGTACTGGAATTAAAGAGATATGTAATAAGATAAGCTGTTAAAATTCTGTTTTCTCACTTTAACTTAAGCTTAAATAGCTATTTTTTATTTGCTTTTTAAATTATATCTTGAGGTAGACTAAGCATGAATAATTTTCCTGCATGATGTTCCACATAGTTTAAGGAGTGCTTCCATAATGTCTTCATTTTTTCATGTCTCATCAAAATAAAAGCTAATAATTATCTTAATTTATATAAAAAGTTAAATATTTTTAAACAGTTAAATTTAAATTATTTTTAATTGTGTGTATCTACTGACTCAAAAGGCAATTACTCAAGGAAGATGATAGTGTTAAAAAATCTTACTGTATATATTATAAACATTTTTGGTATTCATGGTTTGGCATAAAAATAACTTTTACTAAAAATATCACTTCTTCCATCAGTCTTTTAATTATGAAATAATTTTAATAGAAACAAACAAAGAACTGTAATTCTACTCATTCAAAACACACACTTCACCACAGTCCTGTGGCCTTGCAGAATTTACTTAAGTATCTTTAATATTAAAAAGCAGAGACATTACTTTGCCAACAAAGGTCCATCTAGTTAAGGCTATGGTTTTTCCACTAGTCATGTATGGATGTGAGAGTTGGACTATAAAAAAAGCTGAGCACTGAAGAATTGATGCTTTTGAACTGTGGTGTTGAAGAAGACTCTTGAGAGTCCCTTGGACTGCAAGGAGATCCAACAAGTACATTCTAAAGGAGATCAGTCCTGGATGTTCATTAGTAGGACTGATGATGCTGAAACTCCAATGCTTTGGCCACATAATGGGAAGAGCTGACTCATTTGAAAAGACCCTGCTGCTGGGAAAGACTGAGGGAAGGCGAAGACCGAGGATGAAATGGTTGGATGGCTTCACTGACTCAATGGATATGAATTTGGGTGGACTCTGGGAGTTGGTGATGGACAAGGAGGCCTGGTGTGCTGCAGTCCAAGGGCTCACAAAGAGTTGAACAGGACTGAGCGACTAAACTGAACTGAAACTGAAAGAGAAGTTCATTCAACTCACATGTTTTACTGGATGCCTCTTACGTACAAGGCACACTTCAGAGTTCAGAGAAAGAAAGTTGAGCAAGACACACACCACTTTGCTTCCCTTCAAGCTTACAGTCAGCTGAAGAGACATACTTAATAGAAAGAAAACAAACGGGCTTTTCATGTAGTCATTAGTTACGTGTTTTTAAAACTAAAAACACAGGATATGGTAACTACATGATCAAATCACAAAGAGTTGAACAGGACTGAGCGACTAAACTGAACTGAAACTGAAAGAGAAGTTCATTCAACTCACATGTTTTACTGGATGCCTCTTACGTACAAGGCACACTTCAGAGTTCAGAGAAAGAAAGTTGAGCAAGACACACACCACTTTGCTTCCCTTCAAGCTTACAGTCAGCTGAAGAGACATACTTAATAGAAAGAAAACAAACGGGCTTTTCATGTAGTCATTAGTTACGTGTTTTTAAAACTAAAAACACAGGATATGGTAACTACATGATCAAAGAAGACTTCTCTTGGGTGGTGATATTTATCAGAGATGAATATAATAAGAAAAAGTCATCTATGAAACCATGTGGATGAAGAAAATTCCCAGATGAGGTTATGGCTGGTGTAAAGACCCTATAGCGAAAATAAGTTGGTCTTTCCCTGGAAGACAAAGGGGAAAGTATTCTAGACTCACAAGTGAGTGAAGACAATGGAACTATAAAGTAAATTTGGAAAAGTAGGAAGCCAGTGGCATCATTGACTCAATGGACAGGAGTTTGGGCAAGCACTGGGAGACGGTGAAGAACAGGAAAGCCTGGCATGCTGCAGTCCATGGGGTTGCAAAGAGTCAGCTATGACTGAGCAACTGAACAACTCAAGTGGCTCTTCGTAAGGCAGAAGCATTTCTAATGAAGAGTTCAATGAGCCTGTCTGCTCAATGTTGCCTAGAGTGAGAAATGATTAAAATTTCTTCATCTCTCATTTCAGGAAAAACAAGAATTTCTTAGAGAATCTGGCCAGGGGAATATGCAGTACTAGCTCAAGAAGTGAAAGTAAAAAGATGGTTAGAGCCAATTTTCTTTATTCATAGCATTTCTGACTCAAGCAAGTGGGGGCCAAGCTGATGGTAAAACAGTCAGCCTGAGGTGTAACATCTGTTGTATCCAGAAGTTTTCTATATACAGAGAATCACAAGCTGGCAGGAATTTTGACATCCTTAAAAGTTAAAGCTTTACTGGGTGTTTCATTGGTAAAGAATCCATCTGCAAATGCAGGATACATCAGTTCAAATCCCAGGTTGGGAAGAATCCCCTGGAGAAGGGAATGGGTACCCACTCCAATACTCTTACCTGGAGAATTCCATAGACAGAGAAGATTGGTGGATTAAAGCCCATGGAGTTGCAAAAGAGTCAAATGTGATTTAGTGACTACACAACAACAAAACATTTTAAACTATGTCATTCTAGAATTCGTGGTCAAGCTGGTGAGAATGGAAATTGACACTCTCATTCCCTATTTGGTCAATGAACATAAAATTAAAAAGTATATTTTTTAAGAGACTAAATGTCAGAACTTTTCAGTTCTAACATTCTGCAAGATTGGATAACATTTCCCTGATTTTTTACTTATGACGGAATCAGAATATGTCACCTCAAAATTTGCCTTTGACATAAAATTTGTTTTTAGCTGGAGGACTACTGTATGATACCATTTACATGTGAAGTCTAAAAAACAACACAAACAAACATATATGTAAGACAGAAGTAGTCTCACAGATATAGAAAAAAAATTGTGTTTACCAATGTGGAGGGAAGAATAAAGGGGGAAATGAGGGGAATGGGATTAACAAACACGGACTGCTATATATAAAATAGATAAGCAAAAAGATAGACTGTATAGCAAAAGGAATTATTAACCATTGCCTTCTAATAAGAAGCCCACCTGGGACTTCCTTGGTGGCTCAGACAGTAAAGAATTCACTTGCACTGTGGGAGACCGGGTTCAATCCCTGGGTTGGGAAGATCCCCTAGAGGAGGGCATGACAATCCATTCCAATATTCTTGCCTGGAGAATCCCATGGACAGAGGAGCCTGGTGAACTGTAGTCTATGGTGTTGCAAAGAGTCGGATATGACTGAGTGACTAAGCACATCTTCTAATATCTGATAATGGAGGGTGGTCTGCAAAAATACTAAATTATCATGCTATATACCTGAATACTATAAATTAATTATACTTAAAAAGTTTTCAGAAAAAAGAAACAGTAAATGCAGAAAGACAGCAAATAAATTTTTTTGGAGACAGACTCTTATCAGTTCACAGGCAATACCAAGGGAATCTAAAAAAAAAAAAAAAAAAAAAAATCCCTTGTTAAACTAATCATTATCTTTCTAGTTACTTTTTCACCATTTACTACCCCAGTCCAAAATTCTCTGTCTTGTCAGTTCTTCACAACTTTATTGTTTCTTTGTCTAAGCAGTATAAAAGCTTCCTCATCTGGTTATTTTTTCAATCTCTATTCTCTTTTGATGCATATGAAAAATTTTAGTAAAATATGTATGTTCTTCTCCTTTTAATCTGGCTTTTTCAGATTATTTTTCAGACCAAGCCAAGGATTCTAAGAGTTGAGGGAAAAGTTTTTATCTCCTACAGTTACAAGGTCCTTTTATTAAATTCAGTACAAAACTTAACTGAGCTCTTTTGTAACCTCATGAAGGCACCAATTCATGGAAACATCAAGGTCAAACTGGATGCCAGTGAGGGAGACATATTTCCCCCATGGTTCTTATGTTAGCTCCCTAACAATGCGAGACAACAAAAAACTTCTGTGGTTTTTGTATAGATATAAATCAAAATATAGTAGAATGTTCTGAGTATATTTCCTCTATTCCTTACTGAAATTGATAGAAAGTGGCATAGAAATGCATATTAAAATATAGCCTATAGCCAGATTGGCTGTGAGGTAGATAGAAACCATGATTTACTTTCAGTTTAAACTAGAATATCAGCTTTCACTTCATGGCAGTAACAGGGTGAATGAAAGGAGTAGTTACATCTAAAATATTTGGGCCATCTTCTACTACATAGAATATAGTAAAATTTGCTTTGAAAATAATATCAATATGAAAAAAGGTCACCAAGTATATTAGAACTTGATATGAAAATATCAAAGTAGGATTCCAATGGCTTTTGACCTATAAGAAGAAAATAAGTGAATCAAGGGTTCGTGGAGATTGAGAAAAGATTTTGTAAGTAGAATATATTTGATGAAGTACTGGGCTATGATTCCCAACATATTCAAGGAGAAGGGCGTGATCACTTCTAATAAAGCACTACCTTCCTTTCAGATTTAGTGAATGGGGCTTCAAAGAAGACCACTGGAAAGATTCGTCTACATCCTTTCTAAAATTAGGGACATGCTTATCTTGAAATGTGGAAGAACACTTTGGAGGGATATTTGACTCATCAGTTGAGATCAGTCACTCAGTCATGTCCGACACTTCTCAACCCCATGGACTGCAACACACCAGACCTCCCTGTCCATCATCAGCTTCTGGAGTTTACTCAAAATAATTTCCATTGAGTTGGTGATGCCATCCAACCATCTCATCTTCTGTCTTACTTTTCTCCTTCTGCCTTCAATCTTTCCCAGCATCAGAGATTTTCAAATGAGTCAGCTCTTCCCATCAGATGGCCAAAGCAGTAGAGTTTTAGCTTCAGCGTCAGTTGTTCCAATGAACACTTAGAATTTATTTCCTTTAGGATGGACTGGTTGGATCTCCTTGCTGTCCTAAGGACTCTCAAGAGTCTTCTTCAATACCACAGTTCAAAAGCATCACTTCTTCAGTGCTCAGCTTTTTTTTATAGTCCAACTCTCACATCGATACATGACTACTGGAAAAACTGAACCATAGCTGGCATCTAGCCAAGAGCTAATCTAAAGTTGCCTATGATAGTGAAACATAAGGAGCTTACTATAGGGACCAGACTATGCACATTTGTGAGAGGTGGTTAAGCAGTCTATGTAATACAGATGTTCTTGATATTGTATCAGCCATGGAGAAGAAGGATTGTTGTTGTTGTTCAGTTGCTAAGTTGAGTCCAGCTTTTTGCAACCTTCTGGACAGTAGCATGACTGGCCTCCCTGTAATTGACTATCTCCCAGAGTTTGTTCAAATTCATGTCCATTGTGTCAATGATGCCATCCAACTATCTCATCCTCTATTACCCTCTTCTTCTGCCCTCAATCTTTTCCAGAATCAGGACCTTTTCCAATGAGTCAGCTCTTTGCATCAGGTGACTAAAATATTGGAGCTTCAGCTTCAGAATCAATCCTTTCAATGAATATTCAGTGTTGATTTCCTTTAGGATGAACTGGTTTGACCTTCCTCTAGTCCAAGAGACTCTCAAGAGTCTTTTCTAGCACCACAGTTGGAAAGCATCAATTCTTCAATTCACACATCTATAAATGACTACTAGAAATACCACAACTTTGACTATATGGATCTTTTCAGGCAAGGAGATGTCTCTGCTTTTTAATACACTGTCTAGGTGTGGCATAGCTTTCCTTCCAAGGAGTAACAATCCTTTAATCCTTGGCAAAGCCTTTGACTATGTGGATCAAAGTAAACTGTGGAAAATTCTGAAAAAGATGGGAATATCAGAACACCTGACCTGCCTCTTGAGAAACTTATATGCAGGTCAGAAAGCAACAGATAGAACTGGACATGGAGTAACAGACTGGTTCCAAATAGGAGAAGGAGTATGTCAAGGCTGTATATTGTCACACTGCTTATTTAACTTATATTCAGCGTACATCATGAGAAATTCTGGGCTGGATGAAGCACAAGCTGGAATCAAGGTTGCCAGGAGAAATATCAATAACCTCAGACATGCATATGACACCACCCTTAGAGCAGAAAGTGAAGAGGAACAAAAAAATCTCTCAATGGAAGTGAAAGAGGAGCGAAATAGTTGGCTTAAAGCTCAACATTCAGAAAACTAAGATCATGGCATTTGGCCTATTACTTCATGAGAAATAGATGGAAAACAGTACAAACAGTTTCAGACTTTATTTATTTGGTCTCCAAAATCACTGCAGATGGTGACTGCAGCCATGAAATTAGAAGACACTTACTCCTTGGAAGGAAAGTTACGACCAACCTAGATAGCATATTAAAAAGCAGAGACATTACTTTGCCTACTAAGGTCCATCTAGTCAAGGCTCTGGTTTCTCCAGGGGTCATGTATGGATGTGAGAGTTGGACTGTGAAGAAAGCTGAGTGCTGAAGAATTGATGCTTTTGAACTGTGGTGTTGGAAAAGACTCTTGAGAGTCCCTTGGACAGCAAGGAGATCCAACCAGTTCATCTTAAAGGAGATCAGTCCTGAGTGCTCTTTGCAAGGACTGATGCTGAAGCTGAAACTCGAATACTTTGGCCACCTCATGTGACGAGTTGACTCATTGGAAAAGACCCTGATGATGGGAGGGATTGGGGACAGGAGGAGAAGGAGATGACAGAGGATGAGGTGGCTGGATGGCATCACGGACTCGATGAACATGAGTTTGGGTAAACTCCGGGAGTTGATAATGGACAGTGAGGCCTGGCGTGCTGTGATTCATGGAACTGCAAAGAGTCGGATACGACTGAGTGACTGAACTGAACTGAACTGAACTGAACTGAATCCTTGGCTGCAGTCAAAGTCCATAGCAATTTTGGGGCCCAAGAAAATAAAATCTGTCACTGTTTCCACTTTCTCTCCATCTATTTGCCATGAAGTGATGGGACCAGATGTCATGATGTTTGTTTTTTGAGTTTTAAGACAGCTTTTTCACTCTCCTTTTTCACCTTCATCAAGAGATTCTTTATTAAGAGGAGAAGGGTATCAGAACAATTTGCACCCAGTAAGGATACATTTCATCTTCATCTCTTTCACTCTCATGCTTTTTAGTTTCTCTGATGCAGGCAAACAATAGGATAAACAGGAGCCCTTCTCTAAAGAACTACAACTGTACCTAGTCCAGGACTTAACTATTGAAGGTAAACATCTACTGGATACTAAGAGCTGCATTTTTAGAGGCTGGCTCAAGCCAACAAGATGAGCTTCTAGACTGGGGACAGTGCATGCATGCTGCAACCATGTCTGGTCTTACTCCAACCTTCACAGCATGATAATTCATGCTATTCCACCTCTGTCATACACATGTCAAGAAAATTTATTTTGCAGTCAACCCCAACATAGAACTACACAGGGAAGAATAATTTTGAAAATCTAATTTAGGTTTGTTAAGTTGATCCAGCATAAAGTCACTGTAGGGTTACACTAGAGAATAAACTTCCTTTTGATGGTTGCTTACACTGTATGCATTTTAGGGTATTATCACCTTTCTCATTTGTTTTGGTTTTTATTGAAATTTTTCTAATGAGAAAGGGAATATATAGAGCTAGACGGATACCCACCACACTCCATCTCTAAAAGCAGATTAATTCATCTGAGCTATGTCTTATTTGAGAAATCCTAGGAGCCACTATTCAAATGCATATTGATGTCTTAAATATGAAATTGGACACATGAAATTAGCAAACTGATGCTGTGTGTTTGAACCTCAGTGAGATTATTATTATAAGAGAGGAATCTCACAATATGACCTATTATTATATGACAGTACGGTATATCATATGACAGTATTATATTTTATTATTAAAAGACAATATTACCTAACTGTAATCAAAAATTCTTGGAAATATTCAAATTTTTCATTAAGCTGCAATGAAGTTACCATTCCTTCTTGAAAAAATTGTAGAGACAGTGCAAAGACAAAAGAAAGTTTCCCCTTTATTATATTTTAATAATCATGTATATTAAATACAAATAATTTATTTCATTAAAAAATAAATCATGATAATATTTTATTTTCTAATCTCACTTTTTGATATCTACCCATGTTTAGATTATCAATAACCACTTCAGGTTTCCAAATAATTTCAAAATAAAGTGCTATTGCTTGTCTTATTTGTAACATTGGTATAGAGGCTTTTTCACTTCCTACTACACCAGGCAGGTCAATAGAGAGGCTTTCAAAACTTATAGATTATCTATTGCTGACAGGAGGCTATTTAAAATTCCACTTTCCATTCTGAATTTCCTTCAGTTCAGTTCAGTCGCTCAGTCATGTCCGACTCTTTGCGACCCCCTGAATCCCAGCACACCAGGCCTCTCTGTTCATCACCATTTCCCAGACTTCACTCAGACTCATGTTCATCGAGTCTGTGATGCCACCCAGCCATCTCATCCTCGGTCGTCCCCTTCTCTTCCTGCTCCCAATTCCTCCCAGCATCAGAGTCTTTTCCAATGAGTCCAGTATTGGCCTAAATACTGGAGTTTCAGCTTTAGCATCATT
>SJYC01016870.1:0-24972 GCA_006408675.1 Madoqua kirkii
TTCTTTCCTAGTTGTTGATGCCTAAAGTAATATGCCCACTAGGCAGTTCAGGAATCAATCAGTTTCTACTGCCCTTGGAAAGATAATGACCCAACTATGAATATTCAAGAGACACTAGAAGTCATTACAGATGTCCTTAATTATCTTTATTTTTAAATATGAAAAAAAATTTTGCTCAGGCTTAGAGAAAAATTGGAAAATCTGCATTTAATTAATATATAACATTCTGGATTCTAACAGATTTTGCTTTAGTAACTTTTTACCAAACCAACTAACTTCTAGAAGAGTGAAAACTATTTGGCAATAGAAAAAAAAATGCACCAAAGAAGATAGATGTTGATGTGATCAATTACAAACAATGATTTTCTTATTTCCAGGGCATTTTGAATCACATTTACAGGGCAACTGGTTTCTCTTTTGATTCTTTTTTTTTTTTTTTAATAAAATTTGACTGTTTTTTTTCCCCAAAAGAAAATGTTACTTATTTTCAACCACTTAAAATGATGTGTGAAATCTCATTTTCTTATTCATTTTGGGGAAACTGCTACACATTACTAATCTATGGCTGCTCATCTGAACAACATAAATTAACACTGAATTGAAAAACTGTTTTCCTTGCCTTCTATTTGTCAGGTAGTTAGAATAGAAAAAGGAGTCCAAGATGGCAGAATCATGTGGAGGGTGAAAATAAAAGTAACCAATCCTAGGTGTAGCCAATCGTGCAAGCGCTGGTAGAATCCTCTATTTGCATAGGGCTTAAGGAATCAGCTTCCAGGCAGAGGAGACATAAAGTATGAAAAGGGAAGTCAAGAGGGATGAGGCTTCCCCCAATTGGTCTTTCCTTGTCTCTCAGGAGTGCACTGCCAGCTGCCTGCCTCTGCTTGAGCTGTTGAGCTATAACAAAGTTATAAATAGTTTGTCCAAATAATACTTCTTGTTGCCTGTTTAATAAAATCCCATCTGTTTGATCTACAAGTGATCCATCATCTCAAATTTTTGCTATATTGAAACAAGAAATGAGGAAGAGTGAACCAACCCAACATTCTGAATTATAGAAAAACTGAAAATTATAATTATGAAAAAAATGTGAAACCATAAACCATGTTGACTTAGATTAAAATACATTTTTTTAAAGAAATTGCATGCTGCCAGGCTCCTCTGTCCACGTGATTTCTCAGGCAAGAATACTAAAGTGAATCGCCATCTCCTTCTCCAGGGGATCTTCCCAGCCCATGGTTCAAAATTGCATCTTCTGTATTAGAAACCAGTTTTGTTTTGTTTTGTTTTGCATTACCACTGAGTTCCCAGGGAAACCTATAAATATTTAATAATGTATTATTTTCTTCTGTTTGGTGTTTTAATCTTTAATAAATAATATCTTTTTATTCAATCAAGATCACCTTTTGGCATCTTTACATGTGGGCAACTAATCTTCAGAAATTCATGTTTTTCTTATAATAAGAATAATGCATGACAACTAGGTCAAAACGCCAGGTAAAATTCAGTTGATTTTAGTAAATTAAAAGGCAGTTATATTTAGCTTTAGATATTCTGCCCTTAATTTTCTGTAAGTATGTTTTTCTCCTTCAGATGTGCATTTGTGAATATAACAAGGGCAAGTTAGGAGGGCAGGAGAGGGCAGTTAAGAATAAAAACAATTATCTCATTTTCCTGAAGTTAAAATATCAACTAAATTATTTTCAATGTCTTTTTAATTCAAATTTTATCATAAAGTATGTTGAACTCCTTGTCAAGGATCATGAAATTCACTGCAACTCAGTTTAGGAATGCCACAGACATCACAACTAAGTGCTTCTAAAAGGAGACAAATAAAAGGCTTATATATCTATCTTCTTCAATCCATTCAGGGCAAACATATGGATTAACACAGGGACTAAAATGTGAAGATTATGTTAAGGATCTTAGTTTTGTCAACTAGAGTGGCATATCTAGATGATGGTTATCATGCACGCTCTGAACACTGACAGCCAGGCAGCTCTAACTCTTTTGAGCTGACTATTTGGGGCATGTTATTTAACCATCTTGTACTGTTCCTGTAAAATGGATGTAATCTTACTTGAACCTTTTGCAGAGAGGGATGTGAGGATGAAATAATTTTCATGCTATTTATAACAGTACCTGACTTATAAAAAGCATTCGTTGACAGTGAGTGATTATTATTTTCTTCATTATTATAGATAGTTTGATATAGAAAATAAAGAATCACTGTCAGGGTTCAATGTACATGAGAACAGCATGTGGTTTCAGAGCTACCATTTTTAGTTGACTGCACTTATACTCACAGGAGTGAGTAGGCTCACAGGAGGCTGAAGTGAACTCATCAATGAGATTAAATGAGGAAACCAATATATTCATTCATAAGCAAGAAAAAGAAGTTAAGATTTACTTACTGTTTCAAAGTCATGGAAGCTACTTCACTTTCTTCTACTTTTGAACACTAAACAGACTCTTTGGAAAGACATTCAAGACCACCAAATTTGTTTTGTTTTGTTTTGTTTTTGGCTTCAAATAGGTAAAAGTTGAAAACAATTTACAAGTTAATAGCATAGACAGAAAAAGTCAGTGTCAAAATATAACTATCATTATAACACAAAATATTTTCTAGGAGTCTAAGATTAAAGACAAAGGAGATAGACAAAGGTATAATTTCTTGATATCCTTATCTCTAATATAGTGTATCTCTGTGTGTAGGAATTTGACATGCTTACAAAAATTTTATGTAAAAATAGATGTTTAATGAAATCAAAATAATAAATAAGTTCATTTTAGTGCTTATTCTGTCTTAAAAAGAGAATTCCAGAAAGTACACCAAAACTAATCCTGTCTACAAAATTTGAGATTCCACTGTCTTTATCACCCACTCAAAAATATTTTCAAGTTTTTCTTTGTAAAATGTTTCAGCTAATTTCTTTTCAAATATGTATTTCTGTCTTGTTTAAAATATCATTGTGTATTTCAGTTCAGTTCAGTTCAGTTGAGTCGCTCAGTCGTGTCCGACTCTTCGTGACCCCATGAATCGCAGCACACCCAGGCCTCCCTGTCCATCACCTACTCCCGGAGTTCACTCAGACTCGAATCCATCGAGTCAGCGATGCCATCCAGCCATCTCATCCTCGGTCGTCCCCTTCTCCTTCTGCCCACAATCTCTCCCAGCATCAAGGTCTCTTCAAATGAGTCAGATCTTTGCATCAGATGGCCAAAATACTGGAGTTTCAGCTTCAACATCAGTCCTTCCAGTGAACACCCAGGACCAGTTTCCCTTAGGATGGTTCATTATAACACAAAATATTTTCTAGGAGTCTAAGATTAAAGACAAAGGAGATAGACAAAGGTATAATTTCTTGATATCCTTATCTCTAATATAGTGTATCTCTGTGTGTAGGAATTTGACATGCTTACAAAAATTTTATGTAAAAATAGATGTTTAATGAAATCAAAATAATAAATAAGTTCATTTTAGTGCTTATTCTGTCTTAAAAAGAGAATTCCAGAAAGTACACCAAAACTAATCCTGTCTACAAAATTTGAGATTCCACTGTCTTTATCACCCACTCAAAAATATTTTCAAGTTTTTCTTTGTAAAATGTTTCAGCTAATTTCTTTTCAAATATGTATTTCTGTCTTGTTTAAAATATCATTGTGTATTTCAGTTCAGTTCAGTTCTGTTGAGTCGCTCAGTCGTGTCCGACTCTTCGTGACCCCATGAATCGCAGCACACCCAGGCCTCCCTGTCCATCACCTACTCCCGGAGTTCACTCAGACTCGAATCCATCGAGTCAGCGATGCCATCCAGCCATCTCATCCTCGGTCGTCCCCTTCTCCTTCTGCCCACAATCTCTCCCAGCATCAGAGTCTTTTCCAATGAGTCAACTCTTTGCATGAGGTGGCCAAAGTACTGGAGTTTCAGCTTTAGCATCAGTCCTTCCAAAGAAATCCCAGGGCTGATCTCCTTTATAATGGACTGGTTGGATCTCCTTGCAGTCCAAGGGACTCTCAAGAGGCTTCTCTAACATCACAGTTCAAAAACATCAATTCTTTGGTGCTCAGCCTTCATCACAGTCCAACTGTCACATCGATACATGACCACAGGAAAAACCATAGCCTTGACTAAACGGACCTTACATATACATGTATATTATACATATATGTATATATTAATATACATATAAATATTTCTCTTTGTTCAAAAACAAATTCCTGAGGATGTGTGATCTATCGGCGCTGCTTTTACTTTTTATGGTATCCATAAGCTTAACATCAGGAATCCATGATTACTAATGAGCAACTTTGTCAAATCCAACACTATACATCTTTTCTTCCTTAACTACATATAGCACTTGACTCAACTGTGAAGAATCCAATATTTAAAAGTCTAACTTGAAAACACAATAGCTTTTAACTTACTTTCTGTGTGACCTTAGGAATGCTACACAGCTCTTTGAGATAAATATTTTTCACCACTAAGAAAAAATACTTAATGCCACATACAAACATTTTAGGAAATAACACAAGTTCCCTAGTGCCTGGATAACATTAAATATTTAATAAATGGAAGCTGTTATAATCATTGTGGCTATTGCTAATGTTGTTACTGTCCAAATCATTCACCTTTGAAAAATTTTCTTTGCTTTTCTGAGACTATTTTTTTCCTTAACTCTTCTGTTTAATTTATAGTTTTCTTAGAATAACTTTTATGTTTATCATGTGATACCTGTGAAAGATATTTTCTTGTGACCTGGAATCTAGACTTCTACAAATTCACTCTTGTCTATTCTTGAATCAGCTCTGTGGCCTACAGTTCTGAGACTTTAATTGACAGCCTCAGTGGTCTCCCTAGAACCATGGCTATTAATAGGTTTAGTTAAGCTGGTCCTCTCCCTGTCATTCTCTCTTCATTAATGTTTACTGTTGAGGTGAGGTGAAGTCGCTCAGTCATGTCCGAATCTTTGCAACCCCATGGACTACAACCTACTAGGCTTCTCTGTCCATGGGATTCTCCAGGCAAGAATACTAGAGTAGGTTGCCATTTCTTTCTCCAGGGTATCTTCCCGACCCAGGGATCAAACCTGGGTCTCCCCCATTGGAGGCAGATGCTTTAACCTCTGAGCCACCAGGGAAGCCCAATGTTTACCATTATCCTCTACTAAATATGACACAGCTTGATGGGGAAATCATCCTAAGAAAAAATGCCTCTCCCTCTTTCTCATCAGGTCAACAGTAGTAGAGATCTTTTCTACTGATGTCCCTGAGAGCTATGCCATTACTTGCCATTTTCAGAGTCCTCCTCACATATCTGAAATAGTTCTTTTCTTAAGCAATTCTCAGTTAGCCATTAAAAATGCTTTTTCCAACCACAACTCTGACTCAGTGAAACAGAAGAGAATAGCACAGAAAAACATACCTTCAGAGGCTGTATTGAACCATTTCCCTAGGAGGGCAATTTACAATTTGTGAGTTGGCCAATTTCATGTCTAGATTCATGACTGAAGTAAGGGAGGCTGAAAGCTGAAATGACTTGGCCTTTTTTTATAGAGAAATAAGTTATAAGGTTTAGACAATGGAAAATGTTGAGATGAGTCAACAATGTTGGTTCTGCTTAGTTACTTCCTTAAAAAAAAAAAAAAAAAACCCTCTAGGCTTCCCTAGTGGCTCAGACAATAAAGAATCTGCCTGCAATGTAGGAGACCTGGCTCGATCCCTGGGTCAAGAAGATCCTCTAAAGAATGAAATGGCTATTCCATCCCCTTATTCTTGTCTGCAGAATTCCATCAACAGAGGGAGTCCAGTAGGCTACAGTCCATGGAGTCAGAGTCAGACATGACTAAGTGGCTAACACAACAACAAAATCTCAAAAGCCTGGTGGTTACCCTCTTTACCCTGCATTAGAGAATTCTTTGAAGAAGTGGTCACCAAGCTATATAGGCAGAGATAAATGTGGATGAAGCCACAAAAATTTTACACTTCTAAGATTACACAGGAAATATTCGAATTGGAAATATAAGCCAGTTTTTATGATTATCCAGTAGACATGGGAACTTAATTATCATAACAGGTGATAGAACCAAAATAGTTTTTATAGTCTTTTGACTAGCAGGGATCTGATCATGGCTGTTGACAATGGGGTCTGCATGAAAGAAATGGATGGGCAGCCTAATGAGATGATCTTGTTCGACATAAATAATCAGACAATTTCTAAAACTGGAGAGGAAGATTTACAACAGAACATCATACATTGGATATAACCTGACCTATCCAATCATGACTAGATAGGTAGAGAAGCTGCACATTATAAAATACAACTGGCAAATGGTAAACCAGACTTTAAGGCAATTGAACTGCATGAGCTATGGCTGATACCGTTGCTGGGCTGTCATGTTCAACAACCAGAGTCCCAGCTGGTAGTGATCAGAAGTCCTTAAAAAAAAAAAAAAAAAAAAACCCTCTAGGCTTCCTTAGTGGCTCAGACAATAAAGAATCTGCCTGTAATGTAGGAGACCTGGCTCGATCCCTGGGTCAAGAAGATCCTCTAAAGAAGGAAATGGCTATTCCATCCCCTTATTCTTGTCTGCAGAATTCCATCAACAGAGGGAGCCCAGTAGGCTACAGTCCATGGAGTCAGAGTCAGACATGACTAAGTGGCTAACACAACAACAAAATCTCAAAAGCCTGGTGGTTACCCTCTTTACCCTGCATTAGAGAATTCTTTGAAGAAGTGGTCACCAAGCTATATAGGCAGAGATAAATGTGGATGAAGCCACAAAAATTTTACACTTCTAAGATTACACAGGAAATATTCGAATTGGAAATATAAGCCAGTTTTTATGATTATCCAGTAGACATGGGAACTTAATTATCATAACAGGTGATAGAACCAAAATAGTTTTTATAGTCTTTTGACTAGCAGGGATCTGATCATGGCTGTTGACAATGGGGTCTGCATGAAAGAAATGGATGGGCAGCCTAATGAGATGATCTTGTTCGACATAAATAATCAGACAATTTCTAAAACTGGAGAGGAAGATTTACAACAGAACATCATACATTGGATATAACCTGACCTATCCAATCATGACTAGATAGGTAGAGAAGCTGCACATTATAAAATACAACTGGCAAATGGTAAACCAGACTTTAAGGCAATTGAACTGCATGAGCTATGGCTGATACCGTTGCTGGGCTGTCATGTTCAACAACCAGAGTCCCAGCTGGTAGTGATCAGAAGTCCTGACTACTGGATTTCTGATTTCTATGGTATAATACTCCTGTCTTGGTCAACATATGGACATAGCAAAAAGTGTATATAATTGGCTCATGGAAGCCTGTGCAAAGACAGCTCCAGTCTACCTCTGGACCAGACTCATGATATATATGCTAAACTGGCCTCTTGGTGTTTTCCCATTATCAGTTAACTGGCTTACAAATTCAATAACCAAATAGATCAAGGTAAACTCTGGCCAGTGGACTGATTCTGCCATGCCATCTATTTGGATAAATTAAATTTTACTGGACACAGCCACATTTGATCATTCATGTACTCTATGTGGCTGTCTTTTCTGCTTAGAGTTATAAAAATGAGTGGTTATAATAGAGACCATGTGGAGCACAATGTCTAAAATATTTACTGTACAATCCTTTACAAGATTTATTAATTTCTAAAGTAGATTAAAAATAAAACAAAATAAACCTGCTTCCAAGTTTTGTAGATGCCATCTAGCCTTTTTACCTCATTACCTCAGCCTTGATCAAGGGTCTACAAATAAACCTACTATCATGAAAGAAATGGAAGTATTCATGGGTTAACAAAGATCCTGCTGAGTGTCTAGTTTCCCTAAAACATTGGCCAACACTTACTCATTCATGTCACAATATTTCTAGAGGGTCCAGATAGCAAATATATTTGTTGGATCCTCTCCATTATAGACAGAGCAGCTATTTATCCTCCAAAACACAGACATATTATTTGGATGTGGATTGGTCTTAATTATCTGCAGTGTGTCTGTCATCATCATTTTTGGAATCATAGAATGCTGGCAAAAGGTCTTCTTTAATGGAGAAGGCCATGGGACAGTGAATTCAAGCTTAAGGGTTTTTCTAGTGTACCTTCACCGCAAATCAGCTGGCTTGACAGAAGAGCAGAATGTTCTACTGAAGTTCTTATTATAGTCTCAGTTGAAGGACACCTGGAGAGTTTTCATCATATGCCTCAAACCAAAAACCAATATATATTGCCATATCTCACCATAAGAAAGAAACACAGAATGAATTTGAGAATGGTCCTATTCTCATTACAACTTCAAATCACCCACTGACTAAATGCTTGCTTCTATCCCCACAATTTTGTTCAGATGGTGTGAAGGTCTTAGTTAGAAAAGGAGGATTACATTGATTAACCCATACATATTGCTTTGCTTTTATGTTAAATTGGAAGTTAATGCTGTTTTTCAGTCTCAACTAACAAAGAGAAAGTTGATTACCACACTGATAGATGCTGATTTTAAAGTAGGATCTTGTTGCTTTTATATAGTAATGTTAATAATAGTAGAAAGGGGACCAAATCTGAAAACCAGATTATTTAATGAGACACCTATTAAGAGTCACTGGTTTAACAGTCCTAGTTTAAAGTACACTATCCAACAAATGCAGGACACTAGGGTTTCAGATCTTGCAGAAATGAAGCATTAAGTTATCTCTTCAGGTACTCTCCTCTGCTAAGGTGCCAGCAGAAGTTAAAGAAAACTGAAAAAGAAAACAAAACAAGTTATTATTATCAATTAGGACTTTGTGTCCAGACACAGAAACAAGGCTAAATAACATTAAACTCTGCTTAATGTTATTTAACTATTTCCTACTGATTATTAAGTAAAACTAACCTGTCTGAACTTCATCTAAGAGCTCCCTTACCCTCTGACTTCCAGGTGAGTTTTTCCAGTAGAACTGTTGGCAGATGACAAGAAAGAGGAGAATAAAATTGGGATAGCTATTTCTATAACTCTGTCTTAGCTATATTACCATGTGTTGGGAAACCAATTTCATAATATTTCCAGACTCTTGCAATTTTTACCTCCACATAATAGAGCTGTTAATAGAACTCTGCTTTTCCTATTTTCTCAATTCCTTTAGCAATGCAAAATGTGTCAAAGGGCTGAGAAAATCTTAAAACAAACAAAAGGGGTATTTTAACAAAAATTATGCAGCTATACTCTATATTAGATGCTATGGAAATCATTATGGTGGCAGTTATTATTGTTGGATTAACTTTCATAGTTCCAGCTATTATTGATCTGAACAGCTAATGCATGGCACAGATTTTAAATAAGGCACTACCACCTACATGAGAAGTTGATTGTACAGAATAACAATGGAGTCAGGGAACTAGTTATGAGGTCATTGCAGTGGTCCCAGCAAAGATTGATGTGCAAAAAGACAAGTATACTTGTTAATATTGATATTGTTTTATAATGTCCTGCCAAGTGCTAGGAGATAAAATGTGTATAAATATTGAAAATGTTACAGTTATTATTTTCAGGTGATGTGTTTGGCTACTTGTTATACCCAGGAGATTCAACTAAGAAAATATTAAAATTGAGTTCAGTAAGGAAGTCAGTTACTGTATGAATATATTTCCTTTTTATGAAAAACAAAGAGGCACTATAGCTAAAATATATTATTCACCATAGCAGAGATGAATATAAAGGAAAAGGAACTCTGGATGGGTGAGGAGAGTGGCTTAAGGCCCAAAGCCTCTATAAAATCAGCTATGGTCTAAACACTGCAGTCTTCCTTAGGAAAAGGAGGAGTGAGGATACTGTATATTTATTTAGAAACAATTGCAAATACATGAAACTCAACTTCATTAATGAAGAAAAAAATTTATTAGATTTTCCAGTATAAATTATTAATTTTCAAATAATTTTATAAATATTATCATAATTAAACTAAAATTCCTATAAAATCTCTAACTTAGATCAACCACTTTCCATATAATCTTTGGAGTTTTATCAATTTTAATATAAAATATTAGTTGAACAGTTTATTGTAAATAAGATACATGTAAAAATTATCTAGTGTAATGGTTGAAGCTCAGGAAGTACTTTATAAATGTTGATTTTTGACATTTCCTTCAGAGGCATCGTGGATGAGAGACTGTCCACTAAGGCTTGTGCTTTTCCTCACAAATAATGACTAGAGCATTTTTTCAGCCAAGAACCACATTCCCCAGACTGCTTGCAGTTAGCTGGAGCCAAGTCAACAGTCCTTGTCACTTGCCGGGAGCCAGCGTGAGGAATCCCACCCATGACAAGGTCATGCGATGAAGATCTGATGGGCAAGGTCGAGTCAGATCTCAGGTTTTCCCCCTGGTATTTCCTGGCCATGTACTCCAAAAATAAGAATATGCCTGCCTTACTGTATTGTACTTTTCCACTCTTCTGATACACTCTGGGAAAAGTCAACTCAGGGCATTAGTCTTCTGCATTTGAAAGTGTGTTTCAATCCAAAAGCCCCTCTGAGGGCTTTCTAGCCTGCCTGCAGGACTCGAACAGCTATGCATGTGATTGAGGCCTCCTTACCGCGGGAGGCACAGGAAGCTTAAAACATCCTAGGAATTTTGGGGCTTCTGAGGAGTCAAAATCATTAGAATAGGACTGATTAAATGTTTCATTTGTTGAGCTAATACTTGCTGCCAAATTTTCCTATCCTTTATTTTTAGATATAGTTAATATATAGAAAAATGACATTAGCAACATTAGATCTTTGAGTTAAGTACTTTCTTTGTTATAAGCCATTGCACCTTTGTTCTACAGGAATGTAACTTTATTTAGTACTTTGAGGGTGATGCAGAGTAAAGAAAAAAACACTTCTAGGGAAAAAGAGTTTTCTGGTTGATAGACAATTATCCAGGAAGAGAGCCATAAAAATGTTAACAGGCCTCTTGGCCAGAAGATAATGTAAACCACCTGAGACCTTTTGTATATGGGAGGGTATGCGAAAATAAAGCCTTGTCTCAATGAGGGTCAGGACTGTTGCCCCTGCATAACTCTGCATATTCCATTATTTCTTTATGTACAACTTGGGGTATATAAGCTGATTTTGAAAAATAAAGTTTTTGGAGTCTTGCACTGATGCTGGGCTTCCCCATGTTGTTCTTTTCTCCCCTTTTTTGGCTGAATTCCCATCTGGATAGGGGAGGCTCACCACGTCTACTTACTTGCCCTGGCTCCTAAGATCCACGTGAAAGGAAGCCTAAGGTGGGGCACCCTTCGATATTCAAGTGGGTGCCGGTGGCCTAATGTAGATGGTGCAAACCTCTTGTCTCAAGGTTTTATTGGCTTTTCCCATAAACCAAGTTATTCAGCATCCTTTTCTCCGCCTAAATTTTCTACTATACTATTTCTTCCTAGTCTAATCTTATATCTCTAAATAAATATGTTTTTTCCTCGCCTATCCGTCTCCCCTTCAAATCACCCTGATCCACCAGGGCTGGACCCTGGCAGTCACTTGCATATAGACATAAGTGATGTGCCTCTTCTAAACAGAAATGATAAAAATAATATGCTGGATTTTCAGTTTCAGCTCTGATGTATAGAGTCTTAAACTTGTCCTTCTGAAACTTTCAAAGGTGCACTGCAACTCCCAAGACTGGAAAGACAGATGAATCAGATAATCACAACCAGCATATACTTCCTAGGAGCAGAAGATGTTGAAACCACAAACTATCAGGAATACTTGTACAGGAACTGGATGAACTGCTAGAGGTGGAGTGTAGTCTGTTTGGTATGAGTAAGAAAACTCTACAGTCCAGTCTTAAGTATACCCACATTTTCACAGGTTTATCTCCAGGAACTCCACCATATTTTCAAGGTGAACTCCTGAGAAAAATGCCTCATGTTTCTGGCAGAGTGACTGAAAAAGTACCTATTCTGAAATTACCCACATCATTCTCCATAAGAAAGTTTTACTTGGTAAGGAAAATAATATTTTTCATAGCCTTATATGAGTTAGTAAAAGAGAATTTATGCTAACCTACTCTCTCTAACCTTACTGTGCCACCTACAGCATGTATGGAAGGGCAGGGTAAGATAAGTGTGAATGTCACAGCACAGGCCCATTAAAATACCACAGTTTAGGGAATTCTCTGGCAGTCTGCTGGTTAGGACTTACTGCTTTCACTGCCATGGCCCAGGTTCATTTCCTTGTTAGGGAACTAAGATTCCGCAATCCACATGGTGTGACCAAAACAACAAACAAACAGTTTAATCATAAGAATACAGAATGCTTCCTGTCTCCCACACTTTATTACCAAATCAACAGGGCTCCAGTTTAAAAACTGGAACAGCAAGACACTGATCTTCTTTAAGAAGGAATCCTTAGGAAAGCTCAGAGTAATTCAAAGGGATTTTGAAGCCTCAGGTTTCTATAGATACAACAAGATGAAATACTTACCCAGAGAAACTTAAAACTTCACTGCAAAAGACTTTAACCTAATTTGCTATTACCAAACACATTATGTTTGACTTTCAACAAAAATTTACAAGCATTTTATAAGACAAGGGAAAAAAAGTATAAATAGGCAAGAAAACTATCAAAACTAGTCTCCTATATAACATATATTTTGGAATTACTGGAGAGAAAACTTAAGATAATGATGACTAGTGCATTAAGGACTCTAAACAGAAGTATAGACTAATTTGGAGGGTATTAGTAGCTCAGTGATGTCTGATTCTTTGTGATACCAGGAACTGTAACCCACCAGGCTCCTCTGTCCATGGAATTCTCCAGGCAAGAATACTGGAGTGGCTTGTCATTTTCTTCTCCAGGCTGTCTTTCTGACCCAGGAATCAAATTTGATTTCCTCCATTAAAGGCAGATTCTTTATGTCTGAGCTACCAAGGAAGCCCCATAGACTAATGGAACAGGATATTAATATAAAGCCC
Source organism: Madoqua kirkii (assembly GCA_006408675.1). Taxonomy (NCBI): domain Eukaryota; kingdom Metazoa; phylum Chordata; class Mammalia; order Artiodactyla; family Bovidae; genus Madoqua; species Madoqua kirkii. Next base: position 12,954 of record SJYC01016870.1, read on the forward strand.
AGAGATAAACTCATGCACCTATGGGCACCTTATCTTTCACAAAAGAGTAAGAATATACAATGGAGAAAAGAGTCTCTTCAATAAGTGACTCTGGGAAAACTGGACAGCTACATATAAAAGAATAAAATTAGAATACTCCCTAACACCATACACAAAAATTGACTCAAAATGGATTAAAGATTTAAATGTAAAGCCAGAAACTGTAACATTCTTAGAGAAAAAATGCAGGCAAAACATTATTTTACATAAATCACAGAAGATCCTCTATGACACACTTCCTAGAATTATGGAAATACAAACAACAATAAACAAATGGGAACTAATTAAGGTTGAAAGCTTTTGCACAGCAAAGAAAACTACAAAAAAGATGAAGAGACAACCCTCAGCATGGGAGAAACTAACTGCAAATAAAACAACTGACACAGGATTAATCTCCAAAATATACAAGCAGCATATACAGCTCAATATCAAACAAAACAAATAACCCAATCATAAAATGGGCACAAGACCTAAACAAACACTTCTCTAAAGAAGACCTCCAGACAGCCATTAAACACATTAGAAAATGCTGAACATCACTCATTATTAGAGAAATGCAAATCAAAACTACAGTGAGGTATCACCTCACACTGGTAAGAATAGCATTAATCAAAAAAATCCACAAACAATAAATGCTGGAGAAGATGTGGAGAAAAGGGGACCCTCTTGCACTATTGATGGGAATGTAAATTGATACAGCCACCATGGAGAACATCATGAAAATTCCTTAAAAAAAACTGGGAATAAAACTATCATGAAGTGAAGTGAAGTGGCTCAGTCATGTCTGACTCTTGGTGCCCAGTGGACTGTAACTATCATATGACCCAGCAATCCCACTACAGGGCATATACTCTGAGAAAACCATAATTCAAAATGGCACATGTACCCCCAATGTTCATTGCAGCACAATAGATAGGAGATAGAAGCAACCTAGATGTCCATTGACAGATGAATGGATAAAGAATCTGTGGTACATGTATACAATGGATTATTACCCATAAAAAAGAATGAATTTGAATCAGTTATAGTGAACTGGATGAACCTAGAACCTGTTATACAGAGGGAAGTACCTCAGAAAGAGAAAAACATATTGTACATTAAGATATATATATGGAATCTAGAAAAATGGTAAAGATGAACCTATTTGAAGGGCAGGAATAAAGACAGACATAGAGAACAGACTTGTAGACACAAAGGGGGAAGGAGAGGATGAGAGGAACTGAGAAGAATATGGTAGCTATTTTACATTACCACAAGACCATCACCAAGAAAAACAAATGCAAAATGCAAAATAGTTGTCTGAGGAGGCCTTACAAATAGCTAAGAAGAGAAGAGAAGCTAAAGGCAACACAGAAAAGGAAAGATATATCCATTTGAATGCAGAGTTCCAAAGAATAGCAAAGAGAGATAAGAAAGCCTTACTAAGTGATCAGTGAAAAGAAATAGAGGAAAACAATAGAATGGAAAAGACTAGAAATCAATCTGAGAACATCAGAGATAGCAAGGGAACATTTCATGCAAAGATGGGCACAGTAAAGAACAGAAATGATATGGACTTAACAGAAGCAAAATATGTTAAGAAGAATTGACAAGAATACACAGAGAACTATACAAAAAAGATCTTCATGACCCAGATAACCAAGACGATATGATCACTCACCTAGAGCAAGACATCCTGGAGTTCAAAGTCAAATGGGCCTTAGGAAGCATCACTACAAATAAAGCTATTGGAGATGATGAGATTCCAGTTGAGCTATTTCAAATCCTCAAAGATGATACTGTGAAAGTATTGCACTCAATATGCCAGCAAATTAGGAAAACTCAGCAGTGGCCACAAGACTGGAAAAGGTCAGTTTTCATTCCAATCCCAAAGAAAATCAATGCCAAAGAATGTTCAAACTACCACACAATTTCACTCATCTCACACACTTGCAAAGTAATGCTCAAAATTCTCCAAGCCAACCTTCAACAATTATTTAATCCAGAACTTCCAGATGTTCAAGCTAGATCTGGAAAAGGTACAGGAACCAGAGATCAAATCTCCAACATCCGTCGGATCATAGAAAAAGCGAAAGAGTTCCAGAAAAACATCTATTTCTGCTTTATTGACAATGCTGAAGTCTTTGACTGTGTTGATCACAACAAACCATGGAAAAGTCTTAAAGAGACAGGAATACCACAACTGCTTCATGAGAAATCTGTATTCAGGTCAAGAAGCAACACTTAGTACTGGACATGAAACAACGAACAAATTCCGTATTGGGAAATGAGTACATCAAGGCTGTGTATTGTCACTCTGCTTTTTAACTTTATGCAAACTACATCATGTGAAATGCTAGGCTGGATGAAGCATAAACTGGAATCAAGATTTCTGGGAGAAATATCAGTAATGTCAGATACACAGATGGCACTATCCTTATGGCCGAAAGCAAAGAGGAACTAAAGATCTTCTCAATGAAATTGAAAGAGGAGAGTGAAAATGCTGGCTTAAAACTCAACATTCACAAACTAAGATCATAGCATCTGGTTCCAGAACTGCATGGCAAATAGAGGGGGAAAAAATGGAAACAGTGAAAGACTTTATTTGCTTGGGCTGCAAAATCACTGCAGACGGTGACTGCAGCCACAAAATTAAGACACCTGCCCCTTGGAAGAAAGCTATGATGACCTAAACAACATATTAAAAAGCAGAGACATTACTTTGCCAACAAAGGTCCATCTAGTCAAAGTTTTGGTTTTTCCAGTAGTCATGTATGGATATAAGAGTTGGCCCATAAAGAAAAATTTTGAACCATAGTGTTAAGGAAGACTCTTGAGAGTTCTTTGGACTGCAAGGAGATCCAACCAGTCCATCCAAAAGGAAATCAGTCCTGAATATTCATTGGAAGGACTGATGCTGAAGCTGAAACTCCAGGACTTTGGCCACCTGATGCGAAGAACTGACTCGCTGAAAAAGACACTGATGCTGGAAATGATTGAAGGTGGGAGGAGAAGGGGACAACAGAGTATGAGATGGTTGGATGGAATCACTAACTCAATGGACATGAGTTTGAGCATGCTCTGGGATTTGGTGATGGACAAGGAAGCCTGGAGTGCTGCAGTCCATGGGGTTGCAAAGAGTCAGACTCAACTGAGCAACTGAACTGATCTGAAGTAAAATAACTCGAGGGAGGTTTCTGTATTACACAGGGAGCTCAACCTGTGTTGCTTTAGATTGTTCTGTGGCAATCTAGAGCGGTGAGTGGGGTGGGGAGTTTGAAGGAGGGGACATATGTATACCAACACAACTTTGTAAAGCATAAAAATAAATACATTAAGTACTCTAGTGAAAAAAAAAATATACAACATATATGAGCACTGGAATATGTGAAGCACTGTTAAGAGAATAAAAACAGTCACAGACTGAAAAGACTACAATTTGTATTTTCCAATTATATGGCATCTAGAAAAGACAAAAGTGTAAAGACAGTGAAAAGATCAGTTGTTATCAGGGGCTTCAGTGAAGAGAAGAGGAGGTGCATATGTGAATCAAAGGGGACTTTAGGATATTGAAACTATTTTCTGCGATAATGTAATTGCAGACAAATTATACTACATATTCATCAAAACCCCGAGAAATTTACAGCACAAAGAATAAATCTTAATGAATGCAAATGAAAAAAAATTACGATGCTGGGTGATCTCAAAATAGAAAGCAGAGTCTGACAATGAATATTCTAAGTGTATTCCAAATATATAAAACAATCTGATGAGAGTGGGGAGGAGGGAGGAAGGTGCTGACCAACTGACCTAAGGAACTTTAAAAAGAAATAAAAACTGTCACTCTTTGCACATGGTTTGATATTATGTGTAGAAAACACTAAAAACTCCACCAATAAAAACAATTAAATGAATTCTGTAATGTTGTAGGATAAAACAATATTAATACACAGAAATATGTTGCATTTCTTTGCAATAATAACAAACTCTCAGAATGAGAAATAAAACTACGGTCTATAATTTCACACACACACAAAAAAAAACAATCAAATATATAGGAGAATTTAACTAACAAAGTAAGAGACTTATGCTAAAAACTATAAGACACTGATGACACAAAATAGCACAAATAAATTGAAAGATAAGCCATGCTCATGGATTGAAATAATTGATAATGTCAAAATGCCCATATCAACTAAGTCAATTTTAACTTGCAAGGCAAGCTCTATCAAGATACCAATAGCATTTTTCACAGATTGGTAACAAAGAATTTTAAAATTATGATGAAACCAAAAAAGAACCCAAATATATAAAATAAATTTCAGAAAGAAGAAAAAACTGGAGGTGATCAGGCTCCCTGATTTCAAATTAAAAATATACATATAGTAATCAAGACAGTGTGATATTGACAGAAAAAACAGAAACATGGATCAATGGAACAGAACAGAGTGCCCAGAGATAAACTCACACAGTTATGATGAACTAATCTACAACAAAGAAGGAAGGAATATACAGCAACAAAAAAAGACCATCTCTTCAATAATTGGTACTGGGAAAACTAGACAGCTACATGCAAAAGAATGAATCTGTACCACTTTCCTATACCATATACAAATATAAATGCAAAATGGATTAAATATCTGAATGTAAATAAAGAAATCATAAAACTCCTAGAAGAAAACATATGAAGTACATTATTTGACTTTGGTTTTACAAATAATTTTTAAATCTATCTCCTCAGGCAAGGGCAACACAGCAAAAGTAAACACATAGGATAATATCATAAAAAGCTTTTGTACAGCAAGGAAAACTAGCAAAAAACAGACAAATGATTGATGAGAGAAGGTATTTGCAAATAATATGCCCAATAAAGGGTTAATATCCAGAATACAAAAAGAACTCACACAAATATTAATATGAAAAAATAACCCAATCAAAAAATGAGCAGAGAGACTAAGCAAATGTTTCTGCAAAGAAGACATACAAACAGTGAACAGGCACTTGAAAAAATGCTCAACATCATTATTCATCAAGGAAAAGAAAGTCAAAACAATGACATACCTCACATATGGTCAGTAAGCTGTTACCAAAAAGATAACAAAACAAGTGTTGGTGAGGATGTAGAGAAAAGGGAACCCTGGTTCACTGTTGGTGGGCTTGTAAACTGGTACACTATCAGAGAAAATTGTATGTAGGTTCTTCATAAAAGTAAAAACAGAACTTTTATGAGATGCAGCAATTCCACTTCTGACTATTTACCTGAAGAAAATGAAAACACTAATTGGAAAAGATATATGCACCACTATGTTCATTGCATCATTATTTATAATATGAAATATATGTTTGCTACCTATGTCCATAAATATATTACTGCATAAAGTGTGATAGATAGATAGATACATGCACATGCAGTGCTCAGATGTTTAGTACTGTCTGACTCCTTGTAACACCACCAGGATCCTTTATTCATGGAATTTTCCAGGTAAGAATACTGGAGTGGGTAGTCATTTCTTCCTCCAGGGACTCTCCCAGACCCAGGCATCGAATTTGCATCTCTTGCATCTCCTACATTGGCAGGTGGATTCTTTACCACTGAGCCACTTTGGAAGCCCACAAATGTAGACGGATTATGAGATATTTAGTGCAGTCATTCAGTCATGTCCAACTTTTTGCAACCCCATGAATTACAGAATGCCAGGCCTCCCTGTCCATCACTAACTCCCAGAGTTTACCTAAACTCATATCCATCGAGTTGGTGATGCCATCCAGCTATTTCATCCTCTGTCGTCCACTTCTCCTCTTGCCCGCAATCCCTCCCAGCATCAGGGTCTTTTCCAATGAGTCACATCTTCACATGAGGTGGCCAAAGTACTGGAGTTTCAGCTTTAGCATCAGTCCTTCCAATGAACACCCAGGACTGAGCTCCTTTAGGATGGACTGTTTGGATCTTCTTGCAGTCCAAGGGACTCTCAAGAGCCTTCTCCAACACCACAGTTCAAAAACATCAATTCTTCGGTGCTCAGCTTGCTTCACAGTCCAACTCTCACATCTATACATGATCTCTAGAAAAATTATAGCTTTGAATAGAGACATTTGTTGGCAAAGTAATGTTTCTGCTTTCCAAGGAGTGTCTTTTAATTCATGGTTTCAGTCATCATCTCCAATGATTTTGGAGCCCCCAAAAATGAAGTCTTACACTGTTTCTACTGTTTCCCTGTTTAATGGCCATTAAGTGATGGGACCAGATGCCATGATTTTAGTTTTCTAAATGTTGAGCTTTAAGCCAACTTTTTCGCTTTCCTATTTCACTTTCATCAAGAGGCTTTTTAGTTCCTCTTCACTTTCTGCATATCTGAGGGTGGTGTCATCTGCATATTTGAGGTTATTGATATTTGTCCTGGCAATATTGATTCCAGCTTGTGCTTCATCTAGCCCAGCATTTCTCATGATGTACTCTGCATATAAGTCAAATAAGCAGAATGACAATATACAGCCTTGACGTACTCCTTTTCCTATTTGGAACAAGTCTGTTGTTCCATGTCCAGTTCTAACTTTTGATTCCTGATCTGCATACAGGTTTCTCAAGAGGCAGGTCAGGTGGTCTGGTATTCCCATCTCTTTCAGAATTTTCCACAGTTTATTGTGATCCACACAGTCAAAGGCTTTGGCATAATCAATAAAGCAGACATAGATGTGTTTCTGGAACTTTCTTGCTTTTTTGATGATCCAGAGGATGCTGGCAATTTGATCTCTGGTTCCTCTGCCTTTCTAAAACCAGCTTGAACATCTGGAAGTTCACGGTTCACGTATTGCTGAATCCTGTCTTGGAGAATTTTTAGCATTACTTTACTAGTGTGTGAGATGAGTGCAATTGTGCAGTAGTTTGAGCTTTCTTTGGCATTGTGTTTCTTTGATATTGGAATGGAAACTGACCTTTTCCATTCCTGTGGCCACTGCTGAGTTTTCAAAATTTGCTGCCATTTTACCCAGCCATTAAATCTTGTCATTTGTGCTAAGAGGGATGGACCTAGAACATATTATACTAGGTAAAATAAATCAACCAGGCAAAGACAAATACTATATGATTTTATTTGTATGGGAAATCTAAAAGCACACAAACAAAACAGAATCAGATTCAAAGATACAGAGAAGAAACTGGTGCTCTCAAGAAAGGAGGGGGTTGAGGGGATGAATGAAACAGGTGAAAGGGATTAAGAGGCACAAATTCTAGGTGTAAATTAAATAATTCATTGCAGTGTAATAACAGAAAGGCTAACATACTCAATAATATTGTAATAAGTCCTAATGGTGACAGAGAATAAATAGATGGGTGAAGAGATCTCTTCAAGAAAATTAGAGATACTGAGGGAATATTTCATGCAAAGATCAGCTCAATAAAGAACAGAAATGGTATGGACCTAACAGAAGCAAAAGATATTAAGAAAAGGTGGAAAGAATATATAGAAAAACTGTACAAAAAAGATCTTCATGACCCATATAATCAGGATGGTTTGTTCATTCACCTAGAGCCAGATATCCTGGAATGTGAAGTTAAGTGGGCCTTAGAAAACATCATTATGAAGGTGATGGAATTCCATTTGAGCTATTTCAAATCCTCAAAGGTGATATTGTAAAAGTGGTGCACTCAATACGCCAGCAAATTTGGAAAACTCAGCAGTGGCCACAGGACTGGAAAAGGTCAATTTTCATTTCAATCCCAAAGAAAGGCAATACCAAAGAATGCTCAAATTACTGCACAGTTGCACTCATCTCACAGTAAAGCATCTGCCTGCAGGAAGACCTGGGTTCGATCCCTGGGTTGGAAAGATTCCCTGGAAAAAGGAAATGGCAACCCATTCCAGTGCTCTTTCCTGGAAAATTCCATGGACTGAGGAGCCTGGTAGGCTATAGTTTATGGGGTCGCAAAAAGTTGGATATGACTGAGCAACTTCACTTTTCTCTTTCACACACTACTAAAGTAATGCTCAAAACTCTCCAAGCCAAGCTTCAGCAATATGTAAACCATAAACTTCCAGATGTTCAAGCTAATTTTAGAAAAAGCAGAGGAACCAGAGATCATTGCCAACATCCTCTGGATCATGGAAAAAGCAAGAGAGTTCCAGAAAAACATCTATTTCTGCTTTATTGACTATGCCAAAGCCTTTGACTGTGTAGATCAAAATAAACTTTGGAAAATTCTGAAAGAGATGGGAATAGCAGACTACCTCACCTGCCTCTTGAGAAACCTGTATGAAGGTCAGGAAGCAGCAGTTACAACTGGACATGGAACAACAGACTGGTTCCAAATAGGAAAAATAATACGTCAAGGCTGTATACTGTCACCCTGCTTATTTAACTTATATGCAGAGTACATCATGAGAAATGCTGGGCTGGGCTGGATGAAGCACAAGCTGGAATCAAGATTGCTGGGAGAAATAGCAATAACTTCAGATATGCAGATGACAACCACCCTCAGATATGCAGAAAGTAAAGAACTAAAGAGACTCTTGAAGAATGTGAAAGAGGAGAGTAAAAAAGTTGGCTTAAAGCTCAACATTCAGAAAACTAAGATCATGGCATCTGGTCCCATCACTTCATGGCCATTAGATGGGAAAACAGTGTCAGGCTTTATAGTTTTTGGGAATCCAAAACCACTAGAAATGGTGACTGTAGCCATGAAATTAAAAGACACTTACTCCTTGGAAGGAAAATTATGACCAACCTAGACAGTATATTAAAAAGCAGAGACATTGCCAACATATGTCCATCTAGTCAAGGATATCTTTTTTCCCAGTAGTCATGTATGGATGTGAGAGTTAGACTATAAAGAAAGCTGATCACTGAAAAATTTATGCTTTTGAACTGTGGTGTTGGAGCAGACTCTTTAGAGTCCTGTGAACTGCAAGAAGATCCAACCAGTCCATCCTAAAAGAGATCATTCTTGGGTGTTCATTGGAAGGACTGATGTTTAAGCTGAAACTCCAGTACTTTGGTCACCAGACGGGAAGAGCTGACTCATTTGAAAGCATCCTGATGCTGGGAAAGATTGAAGGCAGGAGAAGAAGGGTACCACAGAGGATGAGACGGTTGGATGGCAATACCAACTCAATGGATATGAGTTTGGGTAAATTTCAGGAGTTGGGGATGGACAGGGAAGCCTGGAGTGCTGCAGTCCATGAGCTTGCAAAGAGTCGGACACAGCTGAGTGACTGAATTGAACTGAATCATTTCATAATGTTTGGCGGCGTCCCAGGTAGCATAGTGTTAAAAAATCTGCCTGCCAATGAAGGAGATTCAAAATATGTGAATTTGATTCCTGAGTCAGGACGATCCCTTGATGGAGGGAATGGTAACCCACTCCAGTAATCTTGCCTGGAAAATCCCGTGGGCAGATTGACCTGGCAGGCTTATAATGCATATACAGGCTTATAACGCATATAATGCTGAAATGAACATAGCACTGTATATGAATTACACTTCAACTTAACGAGACTGAAGTAAAAAAACACAGTTTCATAAGCACTGCATTTTGTTGATAAAGTTATTTATCATAAATGTATAGGAATAGTATCACTCTACTTGTGTAGTGAAATTTAGCAGTTAAATAGATGACAGCCAAGATCTATCACTGCTGGCACAGCAGTTCATAAATAAGAGGAGGAGGACTGAATGATTCCTATTGTCACAGAATAAAACCGAGACATTAGTTGTATATGTTCTTAGCTTAATTATATACTGATGTAGAAGTGTTGTGAAAGGCATGTATATACATAAGCTAATGTACACACAGATTTCCTTGCTTTGCCATCTTAGAGTATTTAAAAGAAAGAACATTCCAGTAGCAATAAGCATGTTTAGCACCAAGATCTTGGTTTCTAATACTATTTTCCAATAAAAGGAACACGAATCTTCTAAGAAATGGCAGAGGCAAGAAATACTCACGATAAGCCTGAGAATCTGGCACAAGCACTGCTTGTAATACTTGTGAGCAACAAAAGAGCAACAAAGTGCTAACAAACACAGAAATCCAAAACAAATATCAAAATGAATTAATGAATATACATCCATGGGGTTCAGCAGGACCCAGCTAAAAGAGCACCTAGTGGCCAAAGCTGGAAAACTTGAGTAGCAACATTAATAAAGAAGAACTGAATTAGACAGCCCAAAGGCTAAAATAAATTTCTACTAGTTCATATTGATATAAACAATTGCATAAGTAAATATGTGTGGAGAACAGATAAATCTCTAATCCAGAAGAATTCTAAAGAATTTATGTAGATCTCCTGCCCTCAAGGAGAGAGAATATAAACTCCCTTTCTATAACTGTGAGCTGCACCATGTTATCTCCTTCCAAAAACTACAAAATGGAAAAGAAGAAGAGTAACTTTACAGAAGAGAAATCTGACAAACAGAAGCTCAGGTAGGTGATTAATATAAACTGTGATAAATTGTGTGAATAGTAAATACTCTTGATATCATGATGAAGTAAACTTTTACCTCTGTGGTCTTCCACCCCAAAAAAATCATAGAATTCCAGTGTAATCAGAAGAAAAGTGTCATAGAAATTACAATCAAGTAGTATTCTATAAAAATATCTGTCCAGTCAAAGGCACCAAAAACAATGAAATTCTGAGATATGGTTGCATCCTAAAGAAAGCCTAATGATTATCTTAAAAAAAATGCAAATAAATGTAATGTGGTATCTTGTGTAACATTATGAAACAGAAAGAAGGCAGTAAATAATCTGAAGTAAGTATGGATTTTCACTAATAATGTATCAGAATCAGTCCATTAATTGTGAAAAATACGATACCAATATGAAATGTTAATTCAGAAACTGTGTGCAAAGTATATGAGAACTTTCTGTGCTATATTCTCATTTTTTCTGTAAATCTAAAACTTTGTTCTTAAAACAAATGTACTTTAAAACGTTTCTAATTCTCTCAACTCCATTAGTTAATAGAATGCTGAGATCTTTGGAGGCCTCTGAAACCACAAAACAGAAGGAGGCTCAGTCTGTGAATCACCATACAGGCATCCTGCAGGAATGCTACCTGCAAACTTGTAATGGCACACTGCACTATAACATCAGAATGAAATAAATGCCTATTGTGTTATACCATGAAAATGTGGGGATTTATCTGTTCCAGCAGCTAGAATCCCTCTATGACACACAATCATATTAGGACGCTCACTTTAATATGTCTGGCTTCCTCTACGTACGCTTTTAGATTGCATATACTAAAAGGTAAGATGAAAATTGGGTAAATGTAGCTGGATGTAAAGGTAATAGTTAAAATTGGGGATTTACTTGATCTTTCAGAAAGTGAAAATGAGACAGGTTTTATAAGTTTGGCCCTGTGTTAGTCACTAAGATTAGAGCTATGAACAGAGAAAGTATCTTGCTCTTTGCATTTAGGAGAGCAAAGTCATCTGGAATGAAGAACATGGAAAGGCAGGAAAAGGAAAAGAGGAAGACAAAGAAAACAGCTGTGATATTAGAAAAGAAAGCAAGAGCCACAGGGGTATCTTATCATGGGTAACTGTTGAAAAGAAGATAGAACTAAAACTTAACTTTTTTTCAAGTTACTTCTCCCTCAAATTTGCTATGTTTATTTCCAGATGCAAAAGAAATGATATAGTGAGTTAGAAGAGCTTCTAAACAACATCATGGAATGTTTAAATATTTATATTTTAGAAATTTTAACACATGTTGAGATAAGTATAATGTCCAAAAAGAATATATATGTTGAATGTTAGTGTTTGAGGGGGAAAAAATCAGAATATTTTATCTTTAATTTATATAGGTGGATCTCTCAGAGCATAGGATTTTAGTATCTGTATTTCAAATAGTGAAATGCCTACTAGAAAGAACATGACCTGTTTCTCAAAGCATCTTAAATAAGCATATTTTAAGAAATAAAAGTATAAATCTTTTTACACATTTTTCCCTGTTATTAGAAAAATAGTTATTTTCACTAATTAGAATGATATTTCATAC
>SJYC01016873.1:0-13720 GCA_006408675.1 Madoqua kirkii
TTTCTCTTGTAATTGAGATCTAATCTTACTGCAATGTGGTCAGAAAATGTGATGGGAATGACTTCAATTTTTTTGGAATTTACCAAGGCTATATTTATGGCCCAGGATATGATCTATCCTGGAGAAGGTTCCATATGTGCTTGAGAAAAAGGTGAAATTCATTGTTTTTGGGTGAAATGTCTTATATATATCAATTAGGTCTAACTGGTCTATTGTATCACTTGAAGTTGTGTTTCCTTATTAATTTTATGTTTAGGTGATCTATCCATAGGTGCGAGTGGGGTATTAAACTCTCTCACTATTATTGTGTTATTGTTAATTTCCCCTTTCAGACATGTTAGCATCTGTCTTAGACATATTGTAGTGCTCCTATGTTGGATGCATATATATTTATTATTGTTATATCTTCTTCTTAGATTGATCCTTTGATCATTATGTAGTGCCCTTCTTTGTCTCTTTTCAAACCTTTGTTTTAAAGTTTATTTTATCGGATATGAGTATTGCTACTCCTGCTTTCTTTTGGTATTTATATATTGACTATTGTTTATTTCTTCTATCCCCTTGTTAAACCTTTCTTGTATCTTCTCAATCCTTGTCTCCAGGCTATATATCTGTGATTCCATTTTGTTTTCAAGATTTTGGGTCATTTTCACTGTCAATAGTCAGAATCCTTTATCAGGTAGATTCCCTATCTCTTCCTCTTTATTTGGTTTGGTGGGCTTTTATCATGTTCCTTTACCTGCTGCATATTCCTCTGTCTCTTCATCCTGTTTATATTCCTGTGTTTGGGGTGGCCTTTCTGAATTCTGGCAGTTTGTGGAGTTCTCTTTATTGTGGGGTTTCCTTGCTATGGGTGGGGTTGTGCGGGTAGCTTGTCAAGTTTTCCTGGTTATGGAAGCTTGCATCAGTGTTCTGGTCATTCCTTTATCAGGTAGATTCCCTATCTCTTCCTCTTTATTTGGTTTGGTGGGCTTTTATCATGTTCCTTTACCTGCTGCATATTCCTCTGTCTCTTCATCCTGTTTATATTCCTGTGTTTGGGGTGGCCTTTCTGAATTCTGGCAGTTTGTGGAGTTCTCTTTATTGTGGGGTTTCCTCGCTATGGGTGGGGTTGTGCGGGTAGCTTGTCAAGTTTTCCTGGTTATGGAAGCTTGCATCAGTGTTCTGGTCAGTGGAGCTGGATTTCTTCTCTCTGGAGTGCAGTGAAGTGTCCAGTAGTGAGTTATGAGATGTCAGTGGGTTTGGAGTGACTTTGGGCAGCCTGTATATTGAAGCTCAGGGCTGTGTTCCTGTGTTGCCAGAGAATTTGTGTGTGTGGTATGTCTTGCTCTGAAACTTGGCCCTTGAGTGGTCCTTGGTTTCAGTGTAGGTATGGAGGCATTTGATGAGCTCTTGTCAATTAGTGTTCCATGGAGTCAGGAGTTTGCTGGTGTCCTCAGTATTTGGACTTAAGCCTCCTGCTTTTAATTTTAAAGTAGCCTCAAGGCTTCTGCATCTATACAGCACCATTGGTAAAATATCTAGGTTAAAGATGAAAAGTTTCTCCATAGTGAGGGACACTCAGAGAGGTTCACAGAGTTACGTGGAGAAGAGAAGAGGAGGGTGGAATTTAGATGTGACCTGAATGAGATGAGGTGGAATCAAAAGAGTAGAGAGCAAGCTAGACAGTAATCACTTTCTTATGTGCGCTCCACAGTCCAGACCATTCAGAGATGTTCATGGAGTTATACAGAGAAAAGAAAAGGGAAGAAGGAGACAGAGGTGGCCTGGAGGGTAAAGGGAGGAATCAAAAGAAGAGAGACAGATCCAGCCAGTAATCAGTTCCCTAAATGTTCTCCCCCGTCTAGAACACACAAAGAGATTCACAGGGTTGGGTAGAGAAGAGAAGCGGGAGGGAGGAGATAGAGGCGACCTGGTGGAGAAAAAGGAGAGTCCAAAGGGGGAGAGAGCAGTCAAGCCGGTAATCTCGCTCCCACGTAAAAATGGATACTGAAGATTAGGTTCTTAAAGGTACAAAGTTGATAACAAATACCAAAAACCAATGATTAATAATCTAGAGTAGAGGTTGGATTTTCAAAAATATAATATTAAAGAAAAAAAAAAAAAAAAAGACTCAAAAATTATAAAAAATAGTACTGTTGCCTAGAAAATCCCATGGACGGAGGGGCTTGGTAGGCTGTAGTCCATGGGGTCGCTCAGTCAGACACGACTGAGATACTTCACTTTCACTTTTCACTTCCATGCATTGGAGAAGGAAATGGCAACCCACTCCAGTATTCTTGCCTAGAGAATCCCAGGGATGGGGGAGCCTTATGGGCTGCCGTCTATGGGGTTGCACAGAGTCAGACATGACTGAAGTGACTTAGCAGCAGCAGCAGCAGCATATGAAGTGTGCTTTAAAAAAATAGGGTCTCTCTCTCTCTCTTTTTTTTTTTTTTGCAAAGTAATAATAGTAGGTTTTAAAAATGAAAGTTAAAGGAGTAATAGAGGACTTAAAATTAAAAAAAAATAAAGAATGATAGTAAAAATATGTCTGGGACTTTCTCTGGTGTTGTTTTGGGCAGTGTGGGGTCAGTTCTTTTTCAGATGGTTCCTTGGTGTGGCTTATATTTCTCAAGATCTATAGGCCCCTTCCTATGTAGTGGGTACTAACTATAGGGTTTTAATCCATCGCACCTGTCACTTCCAAGGCAGTTCCCTCTGTTTTAGCTTGTTTGCTGGTCTCTTCAGTGTCTAATTTCTGCCCTGACACAAGGGGGCAGTAGTGGACATCTTTTTAGGCTCACTTGTTCAGTCCTGCTGTGGGGAGGGAGGGATGCTGCAAACAAATAACACTGGCATGTGCTCTCAGTATCTCAGCCACAATGGGCCTGCCCTCGCTCTCGACGTGTGTGCCCTCCCTGCCTACACTGCTCAGGTTCTAGGTTGCTCTGCTGGGAACCATCCAAGGCTGGCCCTGGGCTGCATGTACCTCCCAGGTCTAAGCTGCTCAGGTTCAGGTACTTGGGTAGTCCTCAGAGGCGCAGACTCTATTGGGCCTGCATTTTGTGCCCTTCCCAGGTCTGAGCAGCTCAGGTGACCAGGTGTTTGGCGAGCACGGTCTCTGTGATTTATTGCCTACCCCATCCCTGCCCCTCGGTTTTCTGGGTATACAACCAGTTTTCTGGGTGTACAACTGGCACACCTTCTCAGTCAGATGTTGACCATCCAGAATCCCAAAAAGTCTTAGTTAGCAAAAAAGCTTGCTTGTAGTTTGGCAGATAATGCCTCTCTAGGGCCGCAATTGCCCCCTCCAGCTCTCACCGCCTGTCACGGGAGGGGGGTGGTCTGCAGCCAGCTAGCTCTGTTCAGTCCTTTGTTCTGTGAGAGGGCCTGATGGTGCCTTAAGTTAGGGTTTTTCCTGTAGCTCTACTCAGTCCTGAGTTCTGTGAGTGGGCCTGGCAGTGTTTAGGTTAGGGCTTTTCACGTGGTAACTTTCCCACAGTCTGGTTTGCTAGCCCAAGTTAATTCCCTCAGATTGCCCTTGGGGCATTCAGGCCGGGTCCTTACTCTAAGCAATGCAGCCCTTCCTTCCCTGCCCAGCCCCCGCTTGCTAGTGGCGGATGCAGGTGACTGCGCTGCTTTTCCACTGGGAGAGTTACCATTGAGCACATAATCTGTGGATTTTAACTATTTATTTTTCCTCCCAGTTATGTTGCCCTCTGTGGTTCCAAGGCTTGCCACAGACTCAGCAGTGAGAGTGTTCCCTCATGTTTGGAAATTCTCTCTTTTTAAGACTCCCTTCCTGGGACACAGCTCCATCCCTATCTCTTTTGTCTCTCTCTCTTTGGTCTTTTATATATTTTCCTACCTCCTTTCCAAGAGAATGGGCTGCTTTTCTGGGTGCCTGATGTCCTCTGCTGGCATTCAGAAGTTGTTTGGTGGAATTTACTCAGTGTTTAAATTTTCTTTTGATGAATTTTTGAGGGAGAAAGTGGTCTTCTTATCCTATTTCTCCACCATCTTAGGACCACCCTGCATTATTTTTAATAGCTAATGTAGGTAGATGTTTATCATATGCCATTCATTTAGATGAACTGTCTACATTACTTTTCTTATTTAATCCTCAATGTGAAAAATCATAAGATCAATTACTACTACTGCAATTATTGCTACTGTATTATATCCTTAGTTTGTAATGAGGAATATTTGGATTAGAAAGATTTGATGTTTTTTCCATATGGACAGTGGAGCAGAGATTATAAATCATCTAATCCCACATTTGGATAACACATTATCCAAAGTATGAATTACAATTAGAGTTGAGAGTGAAAGGGTTGTGAATACTATTTGCTCTGTTGATGGTGATGTTGATAATTAATAGTGTGTATCAGTTCAGTTAAATTCAGTCATTCAGTCATGTCCAATTATTTGTGACCCCTTGAATCGCAGCATGCCAGATCTCCCTGTCCATCACCAACTCCAAGAGTTTACCCAAACTCATGTCCATTGAGTCAGTGATGCCATCCAGCCATCTCATCTTCTGTTGTCAACTTCTCCTGCGCTCAATTCCTCCCAGCACCAGGGTCTTTTCCAATGAGTCAACTCTTCGCATGAGGTGGCCAAAGTATTGGAGTTTCAGCTTTAGCATCATTCCTTCCAAAGAACACACAGGATTGATCTCCTTTAGAATTGACTGGTTGAATCTCCTTGCAGTCCAAGGGACTCTCAAGAGTCTTCTCAAATACCACAGTTCAAAAGCATCAGTTCTTCAGTGCTCAGCTTTCTTCACAGCCCAACTCTCACATCCATATGTGACCACTGGAAAAACCATAGCCTTGACTAGATGAACCTTTGTTGGCAAAGTAATGTCTCTGCTTTTTAATATGCTATCTAGGTTGGTCATAACTTTCCTTCCAAGGAATAAGTGTATGGTATTGTGCAAATGGGTGTAGGAAAAAAATAGATAATACAGTAAAATAGAAAGTCACTCCAGGACTGTATAAAGACATAAAGTATGACAGCATGTGCAGGAAAGAAACATATTTTTTATCTGCCATGAAGGTATTGTAAGAAGATACCTTTAGCAAGATGCATAGTTAGAAAGTAAAATAGCAATTGTGCAATAATCAAACGGTAAGCAGGAAGTAGACCATGAGCTGTGAGATGCAGCCCCATTTGCTGAATGCCTAATAGTCGCCTAATCCTCCCAAGCTATTTTTCAACTTTACCCCAAACAAACCCCCATCAGTACTCCAAAATGGTCAGGGGACCAGAAAATTCCCCTAATGGCCAACTGGAGGGACATTCCTCACTCTGCTACGTGGTCACATCTTATGCTATCACGTCCTTAAATAACTTTTGATGGTCTCATTAAAACTTCATAAATATTCTATGAATACATACATTTAACTATAAAAGACTGAATTATAGTAAGAGCATGCATAGCAGAGCCTCCTGTTATTTAACCTGCAGCTGTCAGTTAAGACTGTTAATCAACAACCTCCTGGATTATGACAAAAATCTTGCTTATAAAATCTATACTCCAGGCCTCTGGGGCCATTGCCTTCCTTGGCCTGGCCCACCTCTCTTTTAAGGTGTTCTCTCTATTCTCTCTTTTTCTTCAATAAACTCTCTTGCAGTGAGTAAGACCCCAAATTCTTCTTTGTATCCTTATCAAGGACTGATGTTCATAGGAAGAGGGATCTCTAGACACTTTTCCTATAAGAAGGTCAGAGAAATTACTGTATAAAGAATATAAAGCTTCATAGTTTCCTGAAGCATATTAGGAAATAACTGAAGTGCTTGAAGGAAGGTGGTGGAACAGTCATGTTTGTCTTACAGCTTATTCTTCCATATGAAAAACACTTTATTAAGCTTACTGAGAATTAATTTATACACATTAAAAATCATCTGAATATATATACTGGCATAACTAACTACATCACCCCAAATGTTCCCTCATTTTCTTTAGCAATCACTCCATAACACCATAGACAAAAATATACTCAAAATCAATTAAAAACCTGAATAAAAGATCAGATACTATAAGACTCTTAGAGGAAAAAAAAAGGCAGAACACTCTGACAGAAATCAAAGCAGAATCTTTTTGACCCACCTCCTGGAGTGATGAAAATAAAGACAAAAATTAACAAAAAAGACCTAATTAAACTTACAAGATTTTGCACAGCAAAGGCAACCACAAACAAGATGAAAAGACAACCCTCAGACTGTGAGAAAATATATGCAAATGAAGTGACCTACAAGGGATTAATCTCAAAAATATACAAGTAGCTCATGAAGCTCAATATCAAAAACAAATAAACAGCTCAATCAAAAAAATGGACAGAAGACCCCAATAGACATTCCTCTCTTTAGCAATCAAGCTCACACATCTTTAGCCCCATATAACCAATAATTTACAGTAGCCAAAACTTGAAAGTAACCCAAACAGCCATTAACAAATTGTATAAGCATCTATTTATGCTATGAGATTTTGGTTTTCATACTGAAAAAATGATCAACCACAATGCAGGCAGCAATATAGAAAAATCTCAAGAGTATTAAGCACAAAAGAAGCCAGGCACAAGAAAACATATTTACATGATATTCCCAAACAGTAAAAATAACTACAGAAAACATCAACCATGCAGGACTGCTTGAGGTAAGGAGATTGTTTCAATGCTTTGATAACAAAACCTTTAATTAGTTTGATAGTTTGATTAGGTAATGATAGTTTTTGTGATAAGTAGGTATGGGAGATCAAAATCTCATAACCGTAATTTCAGACAAATTTTCCCATTGAGTTTTAGTAACTGTGAAATGACATGACACATATTAAAGTGTTTATCGAAGTATCTGGCTCTTAGTAAACTAATTTCAAGGGAAGAGTAGGTAGATAGTATTTCAGTACCGTTATCCTATTAATTTTTTTTTTCCTTACCGTTTTTAAAAGCTGAGTAAACAGCTGCTCAGTCTAGAGCCCTTGAGAACTGAGAACCCTTCCTGTCTTCTCAGTCTCTGCCCGGTTGGGTGCTGAGATGGCAAGATGATAGGCATGGGCCAGCAGAGCCAGTCACTGGTGCTTCTGCTTGGAGGACAGATCAGGCAAGGGGGCAGGAAGGTGGGCACTTCGTGGCCCTTCAGCCTGGCTTTAGTGAGGTGGCTGTCCAGGACAAATTACTCATTGTCCACCACCCACTCGGGTCTACCTCAGCCAGCTTTCACACCTTTCCCAGGACTGTACTAGGCAGCACAGACTTCACCATCTCTTACTTGTCATTGGCACTCCTGATCTGGCCACTGAAAAGTGATGGTCTGTAGATCACATTTCAGGCAAGCTTGTCTTTGTCCACCACCTCCTCAGTATCACCAGTGTCCTCCCTGGAACCCCTCACCATAGTCATGCCCAAAAAGCTTGATCTTGAGCCATCCAAGGCATGACCCTTCACACGGAGCCGGATATCACCATCAGTCAAGCGATATTGTTGACCAGCATTCAGATCAGTTCAGTTCAGTTCAGTCACTCAGTCATGTCCAACTCTTTGCAACCCCATGAATCGCAGCATGATAGTCCTCCCTGTCCATCAAACTCCCGGAGTTCACTCAGACTTATGACCATCAAGTCAGTGATGCCATCCAGCCATCTCATCCTTGGTCGTCCTCTTCTCCTCCTCCCACAATCCTTCCCAGCATTAGAGTCTTTTGCAATGAGTCAGCTCTTTGCATGAGCTGGCCAAAGTACTGGAGTTTCAGCTTTAGCATCATTCCTTCCAAAGAACATCCAGGGCTGATCTCCTGCAGAATGGACTGGTTGGATCTCCTTGCAATCCAAGGGACTCTCATGAATCTTCTCCAACACCACAGTTCAAAAGCATCAATTCTTCGGCACTCAGCCTTCCTCACAGTTCAACTCTCACATCCATACATGACCACAGGAAAAACCATAGCCTTGACTAGACGGACCTTAGTCAGCAAAGTAATGTCTCTGTTTTTGAGTACACTATCTAGGTTGGTCATAACTTTTCTTCCAAGGAGTAAGTGTCTTTTAATTTCATGGCTGCAGTCACCATCTGCAGTGATTTTGGAGCCCAAAATAATAAAGTCTGACACTGTTTCCACTGTTTCCCCCTCTATTTCCTATGAAGTGATGGGACTGGATGCCATGATCTTCGTTTTCTGAATGTTGAGCTTTAGGCCAACATTTTCACTCTCCTCTTTCACTTTCATCAAGAGGCTTTTGAGTTCCTCTTCACTTTCTGCCATAAGGGTGGTGTCATCTGCATATCTGAGGTTCTTGATATTTCTCTAGGCAATCTTGATTCCAGCTTGTGTTTTTTCCAGTCCAACATTTCTCATGATGTACTCTGGATATAAGTTAAATAGGCAAGGTGACAATATACAGCCTTGACATACTCATTTTCCTATTTGGAACCAGTCTGTTGTTCCATGTCCAGCTGTAACTGCTGCTTTCTGACCTGCATACAGATTTCTCAAGAGGCAGGTCAGGTGGTCTGGTATTCCCATCTCTCTCAGAATTTTCCACAGTTTATTTTTGATCCACACAGTCAAAGGCTTTGACCAGCATATTATCCATCATATCCAGCAGCTAGGGCTTTAATGCCTGGAACTTCAGCGCAAACTGTCCTCCGGGTCTTGATGACTTCTGAACACTCTTCAGAGGTGACTACTTGAAGAGCTTCTAAGAGCAAAATGATGCGGTCCACATGCTTGGTGAACCACTTCAGGCCTCCACCAAGTCATAACCTCCCCAAAGTGCTATTTCTCTTCAGACAGTACCCCACGAGGGCCGAGACAGCCAACGCGCAGAGCTGGGCACACGTGAGTCAGTTCATAAACACTGAAGATGATGAGCTTGGGAGTGCAGGGGTCCACCAGGGGCTTCAGTGAGCACATCACAGGAAATCTTGTTCTCCTAAGCCTGTGATCTGTGACAGTGGCGAACGGGTCAGTGGTATGCTTGGCCCCATACTGCAGCCCCATGAAGCCCTTCATCAGGTGCTTTATGAAGGTGATTTTGCCCATTCTACACTGGCCTACCAGGAGAATCTTAGGCCGGAGTCAGAATCCTCCAGCACCTGTGAGTGGAACTCTTGGGAGCCATGCTGCTCCTCCAGGGACAGCAGATCTGTGGGTACAGTGGCCATAGGCCCTGGGCCACCATTTGGAAGAGCTCTGCCTCCTTCTTGTGGCGAATATCCTAGTCAACCCAGCTGAACATGCTGCCCGAGACGTTAAGAGGCTGGGAACTGGGAGAGGGCACAGAGCCCAGACAGGAGCAACGGCATGCCCCTCGACCAGGCAGGGGCGGCTAGCACAGCGCATGCGCACCGCGGGCTGGCTGGGGTGCCTCAGGCATGGGTATCTGCTGGGGTTGAGGAGTTTTTAGAGGGCTGTAGGATTTTCTCTTAAAAGAACAAGGTGAATTCATCTGCCTATTTTATATTCTACCGCTTTGGTGCACATTGTGTAATGCCAGGGAAAGGTATCTTTCAGTAATTTATATTATGTGTACTTGAGTGCCCAGTCGCTTCAGTCATTTCAGTGGTCTCTGACTCTTTGCAACCTCAAGGACTGTAGTGTGCAGGCTCCTCTGTCCTTGGGATTCTCCAGGCAAGAATACTGGAGTGGGTTGCCATGCCCTCCCCCTAGGTACATCCTTCACCAAAATCTTATATATGGGCTCAAACGGTAGAGAATCTGCCTGAAATGTGGAAGACCCAAGTTCGATCCCTGGGTGGGGAGGATCCCTTGGAGGGGGAAATGGCAACCCACTCTAGTATTCTTGCCTGGAAAATCCCATGGACAAAGGAGCTTGGCGGGCACCGTCAATGGGTCACAAAGAGTCGGATATGGCCGAAAAACTAACACACATCCATAGATAGTATAAGTAAGGTATTTTTATAAAGATGATCACTTATTGAAAAATGCCCTAAATTAAAATTCTGGAGTTATTAGAGACCAGGGGAAATATTACTAAGTTTTTAGAGACTTACTTAATGTTATAAAAAATGTAAAACAATAACTAGTTGAACTTAGCCTTAAGAACCAATTAGTGCTTAGTTTCTTCCAACTCTTTGTGACCCCATGGGCTATAGCTCACCAAGGTCTTCTGTCCATGGGATTTTCCAGGAAGAATATAGGAGTGGGTTGCCCTTTCCTCCTCCACAGGATTTCTGACCCAGGGATGGAACCTGTTTCTTCTGTGGTTCCTGCTTTGGCAGGCAGATTATTTACCATAGAGCCAGCTGGGAAGCCCTAAGAACTAATTAGTTAATAGTTAACACACACACACACACACACACACACACACACACACACACACACATATATGAAATACAAGTCCTAATTTAGTGCATTTATTTCTTAATTTATCAAAAATACTCATTGATGTTTAATAAGGTTTGGTAATACACACATATATGTGTGTGTGTGTGTGTGTATATGAAAGACAAGTTCTAATTTAGTGCATTTGTTTCTTAATTTATCATAATTTACTCATTGATGTTTAATAAACAAGGTTTGGTATCTTACTATTTCAAAGTATTTCTTTTGAAAAGGGAACCTGGTATAATGTATTATTAGCCCAGACTCAGACCAGAAAGTGCTCTTACTGCATTCATCAAATGGTCTGTCTGTGTTGGGATACACATTCCATGTGTATCAAGTTCATTCCAGAAACTTCAAGATGCTAAAGTTTAGTTAAATATCAAGGATGGAGTATTCCACAGCAAAGTATCAAATGGTTTGCTCTCTTATAGTTTCAACTAAATTATTCTGTAATGGAAGAAGCCAATCAAGCAGAATAAACTACTTATAAATATTACTCTCATTTATGAATTTTTGTTTTCCTATCATGGAATACAGTAAAGCTATGAAGTCATAGGTGTTTAATTTTAATATACATTAAAGTTTTATAGCACATGATGGGATTCTTCTTATGTACTTTTGCATTTCCCAGAAATGACTCAGTGGTATTTTTAGTGTGCCCATAAATATCTAATGAACTCTCAATCAACCACTAAGAGAAAAAAGTATTTCCCATTGACCCAAGATGTTTTTTTTCAAGAAATTGAATTGAAAAATTGACAGTACAACATGAGTTTGATACAAAGTTGAAGATACATTCACATGGAAAATAATAATGTCAAATGTCACTTCATTACAATTCGGTTGCATTGGACCTATTCATAGATAAGACTATTGTTCTATACACACACACACACACACACACACACACACACACACACACACATATATGAAATACAAGTCCTAATTTAGTGCATTTATTTCTTAATTTATCAAAAATACTCATTGATGTTTAATAAGGTTTGGTAATACACACATATATGTGTGTGTGTGTGTGTGTATATGAAAGACAAGTTCTAATTTAGTGCATTTGTTTCTTAATTTATCATAATTTACTCATTGATGTTTAATAAACAAGGTTTGGTATCTTACTATTTCAAAGTATTTCTTTTGAAAAGGGAACCTGGTATAATGTATTATTAGCCCAGACTCAGACCAGAAAGTGCTCTTACTGCATTCATCAAATGGTCTGTCTGTGTTGGGATACACATTCCATGTGTATCAAGTTCATTCCAGAAACTTCAAGATGCTAAAGTTTAGTTAAATATCAAGGATGGAGTATTCCACAGCAAAGTATCAAATGGTTTGCTCTCTTATAGTTTCAACTAAATTATTCTGTAATGGAAGAAGCCAATCAAGCAGAATAAACTACTTATAAATATTACTCTCATTTACGAATTTTTGTTTTCCTATCATGGAATACAGTAAAGCTATGAAGTCATAGGTGTTTAATTTTAATATACATTAAAGTTTTATAGCACATGATGGGATTCTTCTTATGTACTTTTGCATTTCCCAGAAATGACTCAGTGGTATTTTTAGTGTGCCCATAAATATCTAATGAACTCTCAATCAACCACTAAGAGAAAAAAGTATTTCCCATTGACCCAAGATGTTTTTTTTCAAGAAATTGAATTGAAAAATTGACAGTACAACATGAGTTTGATACAAAGTTGAAGATACATTCACATGGAAAATAATAATGTCAAATGTCACTTCATTACAATTTGGTTGCATTGGACCTATTCATAGATAAGACTATTGTTCTAAAATTTCTGGATAACATTTATGCTTTGTTAAAGGTGAAAATGTTCTGAATCAACTCTCAGAACATGAAGAATTATCTTTGATTAAAGTTGTGTCATGGAACTTTTCTTTAATGATAGGAATGTTCTATCATTCTGGTATATAACCTGATAGTTACTAGCCACAAGTAGGTATTAAGCACTTGAAATGTAATTAGGATAACTGAGGAATTGCCTTTAACATTTGAATTCATTGAAGTTCAAATTTAAATAGTTCTATGTGGCTAGTGGCTATCATATTAGGTAGATCAGTCTTAGATTAATAATGGGAGTTACTTCCATGTTGGACAATTCTCCACAAAAGGGATTACCAAGATTTCCCACAAGTTTTTATAGATAGAACTTGTTCTTATAATATGATGAGAAATTTTACTTTCTGTAAAAGTTATTGAGAATTGGCTTGCATTAACATAGCTTAGCAATCTTAACCAAGAACCAAACCCACCCCTCCTACCCTTTCCACTTGTACTGACTTTGTCCCTAGATATTCTTGCTCATGAATTTAGGGCTAGACATCAGTAGGTAGATACTTTGTTTGATTCAAGGAGATTCTATAAACCAATATATGATAACATAATTTACTTATTTAGGCAAAAAGCTCTTCTTAAAGGAAACATTTTGCTCAGCTGGGTAAGAGATTTGATTATCAGACAATTTATTAAACAGACAACTTATCAATTTACTTATTAAGGTCATGTCCTGCCTGTAAGCTTTTGTGTCAAAAATGTTTTCATGGCCTATCACTTTATAATAAAAGATTTGCCTTAAATCAGAAGGACAGGGAAGCCAGTGGTATATAGTCAATTCAGTCTCAAAGAGTCAAGACATGATTGAGCGACTGAGCAGCAACAAAGATGGCCCTAGACTCTGATAATCCTATATGCATCTTCCCCTGATATTCCCTTCTGAGATTCACTGAGGTTCACTCAATATAGTGTTCTCCATACCTGTACTGGTCTAAAAACTAGTTTCAGTTCAGTTCAGTCACTCAGTGGTGTCCAACTGTTTGTGACCCCATGGACTGCAGTACACCAGGCAGGGACTCTCAAGAGTCTTCTCCAACACCACAGTTCAAAAGCATCAGTTAGTTTGCTTAATCAATAAGTTTTCTGGTGACCTTTTAGAGAGTCAGTATTGCACAGAGATATTGACAGGAATCCCTAGTTAATAATGATTCAAAATCATGCTTCATTATTTCTGAAGAGAAACAAAAAAGTTAGTAAAGTCCAAATGTAAAGTTAGCCATGTTTTGTTTCACTCTTTTCTGTAAAATGAGAATATTAGCAGTGCTAATCCCACATGTTGTTATAAAGTTTGAATTAATTGATCTATAAGATTCACTTGATTTTCTCTCATATAAGTCCTGAAGAGATATTGATTATTTTTAATATTTATCCCAAGAAAGAAATATCTCATGAAATATTAATATTTTCCCAATAGAGTTAAAAATACCATTAAATGTTTGCTAAGGGAGGATTTATGTATTATTTATATAATAATATTAACTATTATATATATTAACCATATTTAATTCTATAAAATTACAC
>SJYC01016876.1:0-15399 GCA_006408675.1 Madoqua kirkii
TTAAATAATCCAATATACCATGCACAATAATTTCAGAGACCTTCTTGACTCTAGCTCAATTTTTTGATTCATTGTTATAAAATCTGCAGTGGTTTGTTTCTCATTTGGGGCAGAAATTGCCCCTTTTTTCTCCAAACCATTTTTTTTTTTCCTGGACAGAGCCATACTTCACTTCTAAGGCTGTTTACAGCTAGTATGGTCATATGACTCAGTTTGTGGCAAATTAAGTCAGAAATTACAAAGGTCATTTCTAGCCCTGGATGAATATTTCCCACGTGTTTTATCTACCTCCTTTATTAGACATGCTGGCTGAAATCAAAGGATTCAGAATTCTAAAGCAGGATAGACCAAATTGCAGGGGGACCTAGGTACCTGAGTGACATTTAGCAAGACCACATACTCATCAGACACACCCATTTTGGACTTCCCATGACAAAGAAAGATACTCCTTTTTCATCAATCAATGTATTTAGGGGTTAATGTGTAAAAATGGGCTTCGAGGGTAGCACTAGTGGTAAGGAACCTGCCTATTAATGCAGAAGATGTGAGAGACATGGGCTCAATCCCTGGATCGGTAAGATCCTCTGCAGGAGGGCAGAGCAACCCACTCGTGTGTTCTTACCTGGAGAATCCCATGGACAGGGGAGATTGGCAGGCTACTGTCCATAGGGTTGCAAAGAGTCGGACATGACTGAAGCAACTTAGCATGACACAGCATGGGTATAAAAACAGTCACTTCAAAAACATGAGCTCTTGTCTTCTATCTGACCATGGGAACATGGTTGAACTGTATTTCTACTCAGTCAGTGGCATTCATTGTTCCTCTATCTCCTGACCTTCTCCACAATTGATTACAGCGGTTGTCATTCCATATTCTTATATGGCCCTGAGATTCTTTCCCTAGATTTTTAAATGTGACATGAACATTATAATTGAAATAATTTATAGCATTTTTGGGGCTTCCCTGGTGGCTTAGACAGTAAAAAATCTGCCCACAATTCGGGAGACTCGGGTTCAGTCCCTGAATCAGAAAGCTTCCCGGAGAAGGGAATGACAACCCACTCCAGTATGCTTGCCTGGAGAATTCTAAGGACAGAGAAGCCTGGTGGGCTATAGTTCATGGACTCACAAAGAGTCAGACATGACTTAACAACTAATACACACAAACACACACAGCATTTTTACAATAGAAAGAAACTGTGTGTGCATAATGCAAATGTGATTATAGACACAGTATTTGTTAACTTTATGTGTCACACTGAGTGGACCACAAAGTGGCCAGACATTTCTTCAAACATTTTTCTAGGTGTTTTTGTGAGGTTGTTTTGGATACAATTATCACATAAATTGGTAGAGTGGAATAGATCAGTTTCTGTAATGTAGATGAGCCTCATTTGTTGATAGCTTAAATTAAAAAAATAATAATAATAATTAAAAAGCTTACCTTCCTCTAAGTAATGGAAAATTCTTTCTGTCTGATAGTCTTTAAATCAGATGATTGGCTATTTTCTTGACTTCAAATTTGAACTGAAACACTGGCCTTTCTTATGTCTCTGGCTTTTGGACTGGAACTACAGCATTGCCTTTTCTAGTTCTCAACCCTTCCGACTTAGATTGAAACTAATCCATCAGCTCTCCTGGATTCAGCTAGCTAACTCACTCTCCAGATTCAGATATCTTTGTTACTCTGTGTATATATATGTGTGTGTGTGTGTGTGTGTGTGTGTGTGTGTGTGTATAACTAGAAAGCATTAAATGAAAAGAGCAAATGATTTTTTGTAAAGGCAGGTATTTATAGAACTGGACAGTGGAATGGACTGAATCCTATCAACAGCATAATAAGGAAGAAAAAAAGTCCTCTTAGTACTGAAATGTTAAAATCACTGTGAAGATCTAAAATTTTTAGGCTACTGAAGAAAATCAAGTACTTTACTAATTAGCTTCCTTAAAGAAAGGAAACTATTAGTAGAAAAGAGAAACTAAGAAGAAAACATTTTCTAAAACATCATTGATAGAAATATGCTACTTAATTTTTTTTATTTCAAAATGTCAAGCTTTTAATGTTATATTCAACTGAGTATCAAACAAAAATCTGTTTATTTTTAATTCTATCATGACAAGTGTTGTTTAGTGTCTACTAAATGCTGGATACTGAGATTATAACAATTATGAGACAGAAGACTTGGTTGCAAAGGCACTCAAAATTTGGTGAAGCAAAGTCCTATTTTAAATATAGTAGCAAAAGTAAAGTGTTATAAAAAGTATAATTCCAAATTATCAGTGACAAAATAAAGAGGGAAACTCAGCTAATCTTGGGAAAGACATTAAGAGAGGTTAAGAAAGGCTCCCTCAGTGCGATTACTTGTGTGGAGTCTGTTAGTTTAAAGCGTTAGTTTGATAGATCAAGACTCAAGAATATGGGCTTCTCTGGTGACTCAGATGGTAAAGAATATGCCTGCATTGTGGGAGACCTGCATTCAATCCCTGGATTGGGAAGATCCCCTGGAGAAGAAAATAGCAACCCGCTCCACTATTCTTGCCTGGAGAATTGCATGGACAGAGGAGCCTGGCAGGCTAAAGCCTATGGGATCTCAAAGAGCTGGACACGACTGAGCGACTTCCACTGCTTCACAGAGTATAGACCAGAAAAAAAGGTAGTAGAAGAAAATACAGACTTGAACCAATACATTTGGGAGATCATAAACTCTGATATTGGGAAGGATTAGGGGCAGGAGGAAAAGGGGACGACAGAGGATGAAGTGGCTGGATGGCATCACCAACTTGACGGACATGAATTTGGGTAAACTTCGGGAATTGGTGATGGACAGGGAGGCCTGGCGTGCTACAATTCATGGGGTCTCAAAGAGTCAGACACGACTGAATTATACTGAGCTGAACTGAAATTGTGGGTAAGAATGCAGATTTGAGAGAAGGGGTGTTAGTTGCAGTACAAAGGTAAAAATGTACATAGTGAAAGAGTTAAAGCTTAGGCAGGCAGTCCAAGGACCTCTAAGGAGGAGAACATTCTTACTCATGCTTTCCTTAGATCTTGTGCAACAATGTATCTTGCCCAATAACTGGCCTTTCTTTAGGTCAGGAACTAATGATCACACACCACAATGCCTTACTCATGGAAATGCTTTTCTTAGGCTCTATGTTAATGATTATAATTGTAACAAATCTTGCCTGGGAACCTGTTTCTCAAGACTTATACCCAGATTACACAGCAACAGTATATCTCACCCAGAGATGTTGTCTGGAAACTGTTCTCTCTGGCTAATCTTGTGCAAAAGTTATCTTAGGATGGATGGCTTGGGAAAGGATCTGGCGGAACTCTTACAACCTTGAGGTATTCTTTTTATCTATTCTCAGCAGCTAGTTGAGAAGTATATAAGGTCCTCCTTAAACTAGTGAGGTGGGTACTCTTTCTACCCCCTTCTGATGTCTATGTCAGAAGCTTTCTCTGCTCTGTCACTTTAAATAAGATTTTGCACACAAAGTTCTGAGTGACTGAGACCTGTTCTTTGGTCCTGGAGTTAACTTTCCTTCAGAGACCACTAATC
This sequence comes from Madoqua kirkii, assembly GCA_006408675.1. Classification (NCBI taxonomy): domain Eukaryota; kingdom Metazoa; phylum Chordata; class Mammalia; order Artiodactyla; family Bovidae; genus Madoqua; species Madoqua kirkii. The sequence goes on from SJYC01016876.1 coordinate 3,564, forward strand.
TGGCAGACTTGTTCACCATAAGAGATCTTGGGGGCTCATCCAGGAACTTCAAGACAAGATAAGGACACTTGGAGCTCTAGTTGTTTTGTTCTCCTAGTAAATGCATTCTCTACTTTACTTGTGTGAGTGATTGATCAAAAGCCAGAGGTGCACAAAACAAATGTGAAGTATATTAGAGCTCAGCTTTGCAATTCTGTGGTGCCTCATAATAACTGAGGGCAGCCCCAAAAGGGCAGCCTATCAGGGGTTTATACCAACCTGCCAATGCCCAGAGGCACCCAGTGTCCCCGCGAGGGGAGCGACCAGAAATGGGTGAAGCATGTGGACCAAACTTCCCTTTCTTGATCACCTTTTCCTGGTCTCTTTGACCATTTTGTAACTGCCTGGGAATTGAAATGACTAATCTAATCTATCAAATCATAGATTTCCAAGGGACTTGCAATCCATGCTGTTACTATGTACTGAGAGCCCACATTTGGATTGACATCACCCAGTGTCCCCGCGAGGGGAGCGACCAGAAATGGGTGAAGCATGTGGACCAAACTTCCCTTTCTTGATCACCTTTTCCTGGTCTCTTTGACCATTTTGTAACTGCCTGGGAATTGAAATGACTAATCTAATCTATCAAATCATAGATTTCCAAGGGACTTGCAATCCATGCTGTTACTATGTACTGAGAGCCCACATTGGGATTGACAGTCCTGAAGCAACTAGTCTTGCTAGAAGCCAAAAGTTACACCTGGGTTGTCTTTTCATGCGCTGCATACAGGAGCACGTTCGGGAGCTGGCTGGACCTCTGGCTTCAGGAATGTCTCTCAGGCTAGAAGTTGCCCTCTTAGCTGCCTACCTCAGCAACCTGAAAGTGAGTCCTTGTAACAGCTGTACCTCTGGTCTGTATGAATGGAGGCACTGCTGGTGACCATGAGATTTCTGAGGACACAGGTCGGGAATCCTAAGAGTTGGTCAGGTTAGAAGTTCAGTGGACTTCTTCCTTTGGTAACACTGGCTCTTAGTGGACCAGAGGAGGCTCTCCGGGGGCTTTTGTCTCAACTCAACTCCTTTGATAGTCTTTCTGTGGAACCTGTGGAAATGAACTGGAAAGACTGGCCATAATAGCTTGAGAACAAAAATAACTTTTTTTTTCCTTGCAACTTTTTTTTTTCCTTGCTGCTGGCCCTTCACTACCTCTTTTGCTGTCATATATCACCCCGGGGGGCATCAGAGGAGGAACAAAAATCAGGCAAAAGTTTTAATGGTGAGGAATTGTACATCAGTCTGGGATGCCATCAGGTCTACCTCTGGTGCATGTCTACCCTGCCTCAGTGGTAGAATGAGGAAGGACGGTAATGGGACACCTGCATTGGTAAAGGACAGGTTAACTCTGGCCCGGCAAGGAAGCTTAGTTGGAAGACCTGTCTCTTCCCTATCTATAGCAGGGAGGGAAGCCTCCAATGGGAAAAAGCCTTGGCACTGGGCACAGCTAATTTCTCTCTTACAGATGAGACTTAGTGGTTCCAGAACCACCCCCTTTGAATTGTATCTTGAAAAAATAGGATAAGTTTGATCCCCAAAGCCTAAAAAGTCTCTTATATACAGGCTTTCTTTGCTTTATGAGAAGACCTCACCTTTGTAGAGAAACAATTCCTGGTGGGACAACATTTCATCAGTCACTCTACCCCGGTCATCAGAGCCAACTTCAACACTCTCTAGTTTGAAAATTTTAGCTATGAAACAATGAATACAAAAGGGAGAGATGATATTTTTGACAGTGAATGGCCATGATATTCTTTGACTCCAGAAAAAAATGGTTATAATGAAATATTTTTGAAATTACAAAACTGGTTCTTTTTGCACATGCAATTAGAAAAGAATTATCTTGTTAAAATACTGTTTTTGGGAGCTTTGATCCTTCATGGGAAACAAAAATATGTTTTAGAAAAAACCTGAAGTTAACTCTTTTCATGTCCTTGAGGTACACAGCTCATTCTATCTGGAACTCCAGCTACGGGAAAATTGGTAGAATTTCAGGTCAAGGGGATTAAAAAAAGAAGCAAATAAACATTTTAAATTTCAAGTGGAAAACTGAAGTTTCTGTCTATCCAGATTTATGTGTGTCTCAGTGTGTGTCTCCGTCCTTGTACAACATTGCTTAAGCCTGATTGGTCAATGAGCTCTATTTAATTGGCTTAAAAGAAAGTAAGCACTTACAAATCAAAGAGTTCTAAATTCCAGGAAGTTAAACAAAATGAATTTCAGGCTTGTGTGAACAGGGAAATAGTCACTATTAAATTGATACTTGCTATTGATGTTTGTTTCTTGATCTAATTAACATAGACATGGTGAAGATACTTTTACAAATGGCATAGCTTTGGGTGATTTATGTTTACCAATCTACAAAACAATAATACAAAGCTCAGTTTATGGTTGCTGAAAGAAAGTAGGACATGTGTCTTCAATAAAAAGATGTAAGGCATGGAATTACATTCTAATAAAGGAAAAAGGAAGTAAATCTGAACTTCCATGTGTCTACTCTATGAACGGGCAAATAAAGTGATGAATACAAAAAGTCTAAAAATGTTGGTGGCAAGTGAAGAGAGTTTTGTGCATGACACAAGTTTCTTAAGACATTAAACTGCCTTTGATATCTTTGTTACTTTGACTAAGTGAATAACTAGTTTTTCACAGTGAATATAAGTTGGTGCTAATCTGGATTTTGATTTTCCATTCCTGTTAAGGCTTCTGTGATAGCTCAACTGGTAAAGAATCTGCCTGCAATGCGAGAGACCTGGGTTCAACCCCTGGGTTGGGAAGATCACCTGAAGAAGAAAAAGGCTACCCACTCTAGTGTTCTGGCCTGGAGAATTCCATGGATAAAAGATAAAATTTCATTGGAATGTGACTTTTGATAACAGACTATGGCAAACATAAATAAAACTCATTCTGCTTCTACAAAAATTAACCCCTCATCAGGGAATTTAAAATGGATAAACATTGGCTATAAAACAAATAGTCAGGGCTATAGGAGAGCCAAGAGGGCCACTTGGCTTTTCCTGGCTCCCTGACAAACCTCACTTTTATTTGATAAGATAAAGCCTTTTCTGACTTCAGGGTCAATGTCTCACAATGGAGAAAAAAATGGTTTAAATGTGTTTTCTACAATCTCCAGTTATTGGGGCACCCACTTTACTGGACAGGTCATACAGACATTGGCAAAAAATAATCATGAGCTTATTGGAGACTGTTGTTTCACTGATGTCTTTGGTCAGTGAGAAGGGATGGCAGAACAAAGGAATTGGTAACATGGGATTAAATAGACTGCTAAATATGACTGCAATTTTTATGACTTTTTATTTAATATAGTACTGGATTCTAATCTTTGTTTTCAGATATAAAGAAGCTCTTCTTAAGTTACTGATTATTTAAAACAATTTAGTGATTTACATCTGTGGGTAAAATTAGACCATTTTTCTTTTCTCTCTGCTGTGTCCCTCCAGAAACTGGAGATGCTTGGGTTCTGAACAACCTCTTCAAAGTAAAAACGACTGTCTCCTGACATATATAGAAATCTGAAAAGTTACTGGGGAGCTCTAAAAGAAAAATCCACCCAACTGATGTCAGGTCTATGGCATCTATTATGTTTCACTGAATATTAAGTTCTAGTCTTGTTAATTAAGGTCTATATTTACTAAGGCTCTCTTCTGAGACAGTTCCTTGCGGTTATGTTACATTGCTAAGTGGTTTAATTAAGTTATTACAAAGGACACTTTGAGTTTGTTTCTAAAGCTTGTCTCAGTAACCTGTCTTTGAATAAAGATCAGATGCTCCATGGTCTACAACCATGAGATTAACAGCAGGCTATAGTCATTTAACAAGCTAAGTCAGATGACCTGGGGATGTCACTGGGCTATACTTAATGGAAATTCTTAACTTCAGTTCCACTTATGGTTTTACTATTACTGCTAACTATATTGTTTTCTATATTGCCTGTTTCAAGAAGTGTTGTCCCTTACACTGAGTGAGTGAGCCACTGATAGAATTATGGTGTCCAATTCCATATGAGATCCAAAATTATAATGGTGTGACTCTGCATATGAGAAGAAGCAACAAGAGGGAATATTTTCCTGGAAAGAAACTATTGAGACAGATGCAGTCCAGAGAATTTTGCTACTCACAGGGCCGAGTCCAATAATAGCACATTGAGTGGCCTATCAGTGAAATCTTCGACAAAACTGGGAATGAGCCTTCCCAGAACTGTGGGACAAGATGGTCACGAAATGGCCCCCAAACCATGGTCAAACCTATGGCCGTAAAGGGGCCTTGCAACTAGAAACTGGCACTTTCAAGGATTAAGTCATGGACACTACAGCTGCTTACCTTCAACATTTCCTGAGTGGAATTCAGGATGGAAATCAAAAATTAGGCACTCACTCTGTGCCCTGGAAAAATGGACAAAACAGGCCTTCAGATAATTAGATATTTTCGGGTAAAGATTTTCTTTAGCCCAAATTCTTGCATCTTCTCATACCTAGAAAAATGCTAAAATTGTTAATGGTGACAACTACTTTGGCTTATATATCGATACCACAATGAGAGACTAAAGCCTACTTGAACAAACTTAGACAATTACCTACATAGCTATAAGTCTCCCTGAAACATCTGTCTACATTGAGGTTAAGACTCATTCTTCTAAAAAGAAGTGATAAGATTTATTTTGTCCATTAAGGTTCAGGATTTGTTATACCTACATTCAAAATGTAAAAGAACATGCCAAATGTCTCCATTCTTATCAACAGGGCAACTCAAGGGTTAGCTCTATCTAAACCAGGATCAAAATTACCACCAAATGTAACCTGATTCTTTCTCTTGCTTGGACTGCTGATTATGATAATTCTTTTACTGATATTTGATCTCTGCATTTTAATCTACTTGTCTAGTTTCTTAATTCTAAAGGATACAAAGTTTCCCAGACCAAGTAACAATGATCTGGAGATTCTGGTCACTCTTCAAAATGGACTCCTCTGATATTTCAGACACAGATATCTGTTCTGTTCACAGACACAATCTTCATTTACAAGCCCTCCTTGGTGGAAACCTGTCTTGAGTGTAATAATTGTAGTCATCTTATTCTTGTTGTTTTCTTCTTATATCTGTAACTGTATAATAAACTTTGTATCTAAGTGGCTTGGGCATTTAAGCTACAAGTGATTGTTCATGCCCCTGCAGTTTCCACTGCCTCCTGTATTACTCAGGGCCACTGGATCAGAGACTCTCAATATGAGGATAAAAAAAATATGTTGCCTCAATAATTTAGGGTCTGCGCCCCTTTCCAGCAGGAAGAAGTTATGGAACGATTTATCCACCCCTTTCCTTGGCAATCATATTCTCCTAAAAGCCAGAGGAAATGAACGAGTTAAAGCTTATGCAGGCAGTCCAAGGCCCTGTAAGGAGGAGGCAAACATTCTCACTTATACTTTCCTTGAGCCTTGTGCAACAGTGTATCTTGCCAGAAAACTGAATTTTCTTTAGGTCAAGAACTAATGATTACACAGTACAATGTCTTACTCATGGAAGTGCTTTTCTTAGGCTGGCTATGGTTTTTCCAGTAGGCATGTATAGATGTGAGAGTTGGACTGTGAAGAAGGCTAAGCACTGAAGAATTGATGCTTTTGAACTGTGGTGTTGGAGAAGACTCTTGAGAGTTCCTTGGACTGCAAGGACATGCAACCAGTCCATTCTGAAGGAGATCAACCCTGAGATTTCTTTGGAAGGAATGATGCTAAAGCTGAAACTCCAGTACTTTGGCCACCTCATGCGAAGAATTGACTCATTGGAAAAGACTTTGATGCTGGGAGGGATTGGGGGCAGGAAGAGAAGGGGACTACTGAGGATGCGATCACTGGATGGCATCACTGACTCGATGGAAGCAAGTCTGAGTGAACTCTGGGAGTTTGTGATGGACAGGGAGGCCTGGCACGCTGCGATTCATTGGATCGCAGAGTCGGACACGACTGAGCAACTGAACTGAACTGAACTGAACTGATGTTAGCGATTATAATTGTAACAAATATTGCCTGGGAACCTGTATCTCAAGACTTGTAGCCCTGATTACACAGCAACAGTGTATCTTGCCCAGAGACATTGTCTGGAACCTGTTCTCCCTGGCTAATCTTGTGCCAAAGTTATCTCAGTATATATGTCTTGGGAAAGGGCCTAGTGGAACTCTTATAATGCTCAGGTATTCTTTTTCCCTATTCTTAGTAGCTAGTTGAGAAGTATGTAAGGTCCCGCTTAAACTATTGAGGCAGGTACTCCTTCTACCCCCATCTGATGTCTATGTCAGAAGCTTTCTCTGTTCTGTCACTTTAAATAAAATTTTGCACACAAAGCTCTGAGTGATTGAGATCTGTCTTTGGTCCTGGAGTTAAATCTTCTTCAGAGACCATGAAACCAGTGGCACCATTCATTGCAAGCAATCAATAGGCACCAGTAAGTTGTTTTTTTTTTTTAATGTATTATATTTAGAAAACACCTTAAAAAACAAACAAACAAACAAACAAACAAAACTACCCATTCATGCTGTCCTATTCTTCTTGCTGAAAGTAAATTTCTTCAGTCAGCAAACTAAAAACCATGGACCAGAGGGATAGTTTCTTCCTTCCCTGAATACAAATAATAATGTGTTTAGTTCAATTCAGTTGCTCAGTAGTGCCCAACTCTTTGTGACCCCCCACAGACTGCAGCACATCAGGCTTTCCTGTCCATCACCAACTCCCAGAACTTGCTCAAACTCATGTCCATCGAGTCGGTGACACCATCCAACCATTTAGTCTTATGTCACCCCATTCCTCTCCTGCCTTCAATGTTTCCCAGCAACAGGGTGTTTTCCAATAAGTCAGTACTTCACATCAGGTGGCCAAGGTATTGAAGTTTAGTTTCAGCATCAGTCCTTCCAATGAATATTCAAGACCGGTTTCCTTTAGGTTTGACTAGTTTGATCTCCTTGCTCTCCAAGGGACTCTCCAAGAAAGTGTTATTTTGTAATGTTTTAGGCATTAGCTTGGATTACCATATTGACTAATCATATTTGGAATAGCTAAGAAAATTTTAAGAGGGTTTTCTTGTTTTTAAAAAGAAATAATTGGTTTATCCAATACTGCCTGAATTTCTGAACCCCTTTAACTCCTTTCAGTTTTGCTTGAAATAAGACAGTAATTTTTCTGAACCCTTTTTTGTCTAACCTTGATAAAAAATTTGCAATGACTTTGAACACTCACTATTCCATTTAGCTTTACAACGTATTCACCTAGAATTTACAATGTTTTCTTTTTAAAAAAATGTCATCCATTTTTTAAAAGCCAGTTTACCACTGCATAATATATACCATCTTTTTAGTGTCTGAAATTAGCCTCCTCATTTTTGGATCTTACTTTCTAAGCCATTGCCACATATTTAGATGTTTCACAATTGTAACATTCAGTTCCTGATACCAATATTCTAAGTTAGTAATCAGGAACATCATACTGTAGGAATAGCAACAATAAAAATATTCTCAGTGGATTTATATAACAAAATTTTATTTTCTATAAATACCCCATGTGACATGTAGGTTGGCAGGGGACTCTGGAAAATCAATAATTCTGGGTCACTGGATGTTGGAGAGTTCACTAGCTTTTAAATGTATCACATGGAACAACCTCCTCCATCATAGTAGTAGAAAAGAGGAAGTAGTTAATGATCAATAAAGATTTGTCTGACACTTAGATTTGAAAAACATTTCAACCTGTATTTCATTCACCAGAACCTTTACTATGAACTAAGAAATTCAGAACAGGAGGATATCTCTTTTTCTGCTTTAATACAAATTTTGTATGTTCTATTACTATTGAAAGTGATTTTAGAGAATTCCCTGGCAGTGCAGTGGTTAGGACTGAGCACTTTCAATGCTGAATGCCTAGTTCAATCCTTGATTGAGGAACTAAGATCACAAGCTGTGTAATGTGGCCAAAAGCATTTTTTTCATTTTTAAAATATTTATGTTTCTTAATTTAAATATTATCTTCATTTCTGTTTAGGGGTTTTTTAATTATTGAGTTTTTCATCTTGTATCATCTTTGTGATGTGCCATATGCATAATACACTGAAAAAGAAAAGAAACTGAAAGTAAAAATTACTCAGTCATATTCAACCCTTTTCAACTCCAAGGACTATACAGTCCACAGAATTATCCAGGCCAGAATACTGAAATGGGTAGCCTTTCCCTTCTCCATGAGATCTTTTAGCTCCTAATTATAAATGTGTGTTTTGTTTCAAATTCTTACCCGAATATAAGGACCTCCTAAGTGGCTCAGGGAGAAGGCAATGGCACCCCACTCCAGTACTCTTGCCTGGAAAATCCCATGGACAGAGGAGCCTGGTAGGCTGCAGTCCATGGGGTCATGAAGAGTCGGAAACGATTGAGTGACTTTACTTTCACTTTTCACTTTCATGCATTGGAGAAGGAAATCGCAACCCACTCCAGTGTTCTTGTCTGGAGAATCCCAGGGACAGGGGAGCCTGAAAACCTGGGTTTGATCCTGGCTTGGGAAGATCCCCTAGATCTTCAAATTCTTATGTTTTATCTCCTTTTTTGTTTGTATTTTTTATTATTGAATAGTACAGGTCATGAACTACAGGACAGTAGTTATATTGGAAATCCCTGCTTCCTTTCTGAAATTATATATTATTGAACTATCCACTGAAGGTGCTACCTTTGAGGTACAAGTATTTGTGCAATGATGTGTAATCCAACCTTCCATTTTGTTACCTCCAGATTGTTGTTTCTTCCATCCCCAGTATGTGCCTAATTAAAATTCAAAAATATAGACCATAGGGATAAACAAGAAACATGGAGGGAACTGACCCTTTCAATGCTACTTAAATCTCAAGACTAGTCATTTTCTTTAGGGTACTTTTTGGCTTTATAGCACAGCCTAATTTTAAATTATCTTCTTATCTTTCAGGTTTTTTTTTAATATAATCCATAGGCAGAGATGCAATTTTCAATTAAATTATTCAAGCCTTTGACTCTTTTTCATTTTTTACTAGTGCTTTTTAAAGAACAAACTATGTAATATCAATAAATTCTAATTTGCTATGAGTTTTTAAATGATGTTTTCAGTGTCATGGAGAAAATATTTTCAACTAACTTCTAGGCACAAATGTTTCCTGTATTAATTCTAGAAAATTTATGATTTTAGGTTTTAAGTTTAGGTCAATGGGTCAATGATCTATTTTTTGTTAACCTTTTTGAAGTCATGTATATGTTGTAATTTTTTTCTTAATGTGTCTTTGAGAATTTTCCAGCACTATTGAAGAGATTAACTTTTTTCCCATTGGATTTGATTCCACTGAATCTCAGTCAACATGTATATGTAGTACTATTTCTGGATTCTCTGTTCTTTTTTATTGATTTATTTGACTATACCTACTCCAACTACATTATTGTGATTAATGAAACATTACTGTAGGTTTGGGCATTAGACAGCTAACATTGTGGAACTTCCAATTCTGTTCTTTTTCAGTATCTCATGGCTATTGTAATTGACTGTCATTTCCAGAAGCTTTAGGCCTTTGTTCTAAAGGAGAGATGGGGAGAAGAATCTGAGTTTCACAGTGGCCGTTGTTCACTCTGTCTCCCCAACCCTCACTCAAAGCCTGCAGCAAGAGTGAGACTCTCCATTCACAGATTTTGAGTGAATGTCTGCTATTATCCTTGGAAAAGAGCCTGGGAGAGGTTGGAAATTTCTTCAGTGTATATGGCTTTAAAGGGTTCTGCAATATTTCCTTAGTCACTTATACTGATTAAACATTTTCCAGAATTCTTCTTGCTAGTGGCTAGCAGTAGCTAGAACTAAGCTAGAACTAGCATCATTTCTGTTTAGAAGCACCCATCTTTTCTTAGGTTTCTGGTTAGTTGGTCACCTTTGACATTGTCTTTTTTATGGAAACAAGACAATTTGAATTGGCTGATTAGGGCTTCCCTAGTGAATCAGTGAGAAAGCAATGGCACCCCACTCCAGTACTCTTGCCTGGAAAATCCCATTGCCGGAGGAGCCTAGTAGGCTGCAGTCCATGGGGTCATGAAGAGTCGAAACGACTGAGTGACTTTACTTTCACTTTTCACTTTCATGCATTGGAGAAGGAAATGGAAATCCACCAGTGTTCTTGCCTGGAGAATCCCAGGGATGGGGGAGCCTGGTGGGCTGCTGTCTATGGGGTCACACAGAGTCGGACATGACTGAAGTGACTTAGTAGCAGTAGCAGTAAATCAGTAGTAAAAAATCCTCCTGCAATGCAGGAGACACAAGATACATGACTTCAATTCCTGGGTCCGGAAGACCCCCTGGAGGAGGAAATTAATTGGCTGATTGTCTAGTGTTTTTTTGTTTGTTGGTTTGCTTTTGTTGTTATTAAGAGTAAGAATAATGCTGTTTCAAGCTTTTTATGTTCTACATGGAAATCAAAAGTCACATAGTTATTTAGTTAGATTTTGAAGATTTTTCAGCACTGAAGGCACTTATTTCCAAAATTCAGATTAGTTCCCCTCCTGGTTTAGTGGAATGGTAAAAATCTCCACCCAGCACATATCTTATTTGAGTTGAGCTTTTCCCAGACTCCTTGCAAGACTAGTAATGACATTGCTATTCAGATACAAGGGGCTAGAAATAGGTAAATTTGCAATGATCCTGGATAAGAAAAAGTTCAGACTCTTAATGAAGAAATTGGGAATAATGATAAAAAGAAATGGTGGATTCAAAAAGCAGAAGAGAATTAATGACTTATTTATTTATGAGGTATTTAAGTAAATGATGAAAATAACACCTTTTTTTTCTCTTTTTGTGACTGTGTAGAGTATGAAAGTTTTACTTACAGCAAATTATACAAGTGAAGCTAAAAATTTGGGAAGAAGACAAATAGTAGACACTATCTGAGCTCTTTTTGTGTGTATATGTACTAAGCTGCTGTTTTTCAGAGGTATTCTTTAATCTTTGCAATTGCTCTTTACTGTTTAAATTTTTATTTATTTATTTTTGGCTGTTTTGGGTCTTCATTGCTATGTGAGCTTTTGTCTAGTTGTGGTGAGCAGGGGCCACTTTCTAGTTGTTACACCCAGGATTCTCATTGCAGTGGCTTCTCTTACTGCAGAGCACAGACTCTAGGATGCATGGGCTTCAATAGTTGTGGCACATGGATTGCAGCTCCCAGGCTCTAGAGACAAGCTCAATAGTTGTGATGCACAGACTTAGTTGCTCCACAGCATTTAGGAATCTTTGTGGATGGGGGATTAAACCCCTGTCTTCTGCATTGGCAGCTAGATTCTTTACCACTGAGTCACCAGGAAAGACCTAAGTATTTATTGTTTTGATCACATTTCGCAGATTGGGAAACTCAGTTTTAAGGGAACTGAGTAGCAATAATACTACATGGCAGAATAGGGAACACACAATAGCACTTGCCGAGATTTGTAATCCTTGACACTTATGACATTTTGAAAGTAAAAATGTTAGTCACTCAGTCATGACTGAATCTTTGTGATCTCATCAACTGTAACTCACCAGGCTCCTCTGTCCATGAAATTCTTCATGCAAGAATACTGGAATAGTTAGCCATTCCCTTCCCTAGGGTTTCTTCCCAACCTAGGAATCAAACCTGTATCTCCTGCATTGCAGGCAGATTTTTTACCATTGGAGCCAGCAGGTTCAGTTCAGTTCAGTCGCTCAGTCTTGTCCGACTCTTTGTGACCCCATGAATCGCAGCACACCAGGCCTACCTGTTCATTACCATATCTCAGAGTTCA
>SJYC01016878.1:0-12188 GCA_006408675.1 Madoqua kirkii
TTGAGCCAACTTTTTCACTCTCCTCTTTCACTTTCATCAAGAGGCTTTTTAATTCCTCTTCACTTTCTGCCATAAGGGTGGTGTCATCTGCATATCTGAGGTTATTGATATTTCTCCCAGCAATCTTGATTCTAGCTTGTGTTTCTTCCAGTCCAGTGTTTCTCATGATGTACTCTGCATATAAGTTAAATAAGCAGTGTGATAATATACAGCCTTGATATATTTCTTTTCCTATTTGGAACCAGTCTGTTGTTCCATGTCCAGTTCTAACTGTTGCTTCCTAGCCTGCGTACAGGTTTCTCAAGGCGCAGGTCAGGTAGTCTGATATTACCACCTCTTTCAGAATTTTCCACAGTTTACTGTGATCCACACAGTCAAAGGCTTTGGCATAGTCAATGAAGCAGAAATAGATGTTTTCCTGGAACCCTCTTGATTTTCCCATGATCCAGCAGATGCTGGCAATGTGATCTCTGGTTCCTCTGCCTTTTCTAAAACCAGCTTGAACATTTGGAAGTTCACGGTTGCTAAAGCCTAGCCTGGAGAATTTTATGCAGTACTTTACTAGTGTGTGAGATATTCACTTCCACAGCATCATCTTTTAAGATTTCAAATAGCTCAACTGGAATTCCATCACATCCACTAGCTTTGTTTATAATGATACTTCCTAAGGCCCACTTGACTTCACATTCCCAGATATCTGTCTCTAGGTGAGTGATCACATCATCATGTTTATCTGGGTTGTGAAGATGTTTTTTGTACAGTTCTTCTGTGTACTCTTGCCACCTCTTCTTAATATCTTCTGCTTCTGTTAGGTCCATACCATCTCTGTCCTTTATCGAACCTATCTTTGCATGAAATGTTCCCTTGGTATCTCTAATTTTCTTGAAGAGATCGCTGTTCTTTCCTCTTCTGTTATTTTCCTCTGTTTCTTTGCACTGATCATTGAAGAAGGCTTTCTTATCTTTCCTTGTTATTCTTTGGAATTCTGCATTCAAATGGGTAAATCTTTCCTTTTCGCCTTCACTTTTTGCTTCTCTTCTTTTCTCAGCTATTTGTAAGGCCTCTTCAGACAACCATTTTGCCTTTTTGGCGTTTCTTTTTCTTGGTTATGGTCTTGATTCTTGTCTCCTATACCATGTCATGAACCTCTGTCCATAGTTCATCAGGCACTGCCCTTTTTAGCCTCAGCAACTACAAAAGAATTCAAATGCTACTCAACACTCTACACCTGCCTTAGCTGAATGAATCATTTTAGCTTAGTTTTGGCCTAATTTTTGCAGGTGTTAAGTTTACAGTTTAATTATAAATTTGTTCTACATTTCTGAAACAATTGTAAATATTGGGGAAAATGCAAAGAATCAGTCAAACATAATTGGGAATTTAAAAAGGCTATTTTCTCATGATTTAAATCACTCACACACATGTATTTCTTCATAAGCTTTTCTTTCAGCTTTTTGGTTCCCTTTTCGTAAAACAAAAAGTGTTCCATTAGCTGCTACAGTGAAGAAGAATTCACCAATTTAAGAAGTATTTTATCTCCACTTCTGTCTCAGGAACCATTGATATCTTCAACTCTAATTAAGAAAAGATTCTCTCTGGGCAAAGATGAGAATTTTTGCTCTGCCCTCATAGCACATACTGGTAGAGAAGAAATAGACAAAGAAATAGATTCAACCTAGATAACAGGAAACCGTATGAAATAAGTAAACAGATAGAAGCATTTCTCAGGGCATATAGAAAAGAGGTCTACCTACCTCCACAGAAGCCACTGATAAAATTTTACTGGGATAATATTCAGTGGTGATTGGGTATTCTAAAAAGAATAGCATACTTTCTGATTCAAGGGCATAGCTACCACTGTACGCAATACAGTAGAGTGCAGGATAGTCTATGACAGCAAAATAGATGGTCAAATTCATTTGAAAGTAATAATGGAATCCATGATGGGCTAAAATAAAAACTGTCTACATTACATTGTTTGATTGTTCTACTGTTCTCTCTATATAGAAAACAAAAACATTTAAAAGTAGTTTTACGATATATTATGTATAATTACATTTTATATAAATATAAGAGATATAAATATTTCTTATGTCACCAAGTGATTTCAAACACTTACATTTTTTCCACTACTCCAAAGATGCATCATTCCAATCCTAAATAAATCTTAACTGATTATTGCAGTAGACAATCTAGTCAAGAAATGAAAAATTATCAACTTTACAAAAGTCTTGCTTCATGAAGCTAATATATATTTATTTAAGCTGCATGTCACTAACTCATAGAATTGAATAAAATGCTTTGTCTGCTTTTCAATGTCATTTGAGCATAACTAAATAACAGAAAATCTGGAATGCATATTTTAAAATAATGATGAAAATATACAGACAAGTGACTATCTGTGCATACAGAGACTGCCACTCGTAAAATGTTTCCGAAAATTGTTCCTGTTCTATTAAAACCAAAAGCTAGTTCACAACTCTTTAAATGACCAAAAGTAAAATCACTCAATAGTTTAAGAAAGAAAAAAAATATTTTGTAAAATTATCAGGGAGATTTTACACAGGCAGCAACTCTTGTAATTACTTTTGTGATTTTAGGAGAGGAAAACCTGAGATATCTTTGCTATTATTGCATGTGTTTCCAGTCTACTTTTATAAAGTTCAAGACTTGTGGATTATATTTTATTGGAAAGGCAATACGGTTTCTAGAGCAATAACTACTGTTAATAATAATACTTTCTCAAGAGATTCGTATAGAAACATAATAACAAAAGCAATACAACATATTTCGATGTATTTTTTTCTCATTAGAGTTTCTTGCACTCACTATGAAAAAGTTGATATGTAAGAACTGGGACTTATTGGCTTACTTTTGTATTCTAAAATGCAGTTACTTTCTTGAATGCAAACAGCACTCATTTACAGATTTAGATAAATGGATAAAACTAGTAATAATAGATCTCTGGCTATCTTTGCATAGCAGGGCCTAAGCTATCTCTTTGTTTATTAACCAACTCATATCTGACTCTTTATGACCCTCTGGACTGCAGCGCCCCCATCTCCAGACTCTCTTTTCCATGGGGTTAACCAGGCAAGAATACTGGAGTGGGTTGCCATTTTAGGCAGCATTATAAAGTTGAAAATGTTTTCAAAGTGTTTTAGTGTGTTTCAAAATTAGACATACTAACTTCTCTTTTAAGGCTGTTGTAAAAATAAAACTAGAGTATCAATGCAATCTGCAACTATTTAGTATTACTATTTTAATGCTTGACTTGACATTAAATAATTACTTGCATCGGGAGAAAGAAGGTCTATCAGTTTCAGCTGAATGTGTTTATTCAAGTGTACAGGTCAGCTTCATCCCAAAGCAAAAGTCTGCTCCTTTCAAACTCATCATGACTTGCCTCTCCTATGACTCCCTCCCATTTGAGGAATGCAGTTTTAGGCACTAACATTAGATTTTTCAAATGGATATGGAGAAAAGAATAAGATATATGTATGAAATTATTATCTCTTTATTCTTCAATATTCAATTATTCTAGTTCATGCAAAGTTACACAATAGAAGCATTTTAAATATTTTGAAATTGGTGGGAATATAAAATAGAATTTAGTTAAATACATAGCAGGTAAAGAACATCAGTCTAATAATTTGCATCATTTAGTGCAGTGTCATGTAGCTATTTCAAAACTTTAGTCTTCTTTTATCACTGATGAGCACACTTTGTCTCACTCTAAGTGACATTAATTGCACTTTTCACAGAAAATTGAAGACTCTAGATAGGAACAGAACTATTTTCTTGCCACTAAACTTTCACATTTTCATCAATCCCTACTGTCTGTCCTACTTCCTGAATTAATTTATCCATTGTTAATCCTAATAATCATACAATTCTCAAATTTTCTTGCCTTCTCAGGAATGGGATGTCCCTTTTTTAATTATCGACTTTCTACTGCTACTCCTTCCAAATTAAATCCTTCCCAGAGAGTTAATGATGCACTTGTCTCTTCAGCATCAAAAAATACTTTGTACCCTCTCTCTCTAGTATTGTTGTTCTCTTCTCTTTCATAGGTACAGTTATTTTAAAAAATTGTTTTCATCCTATTGTTTCTAAACCCATTCAGCCTTAAACTCTACATTTTAGCTACTTCCCTAGAATGAAGGCAGGAGGAGAAGGGGACTACAGAGTATGAGATGATTGGATGGCATCACCGACTCAATGGACATGAGTCTGGGTAAACTCCAAGAGTTGGTAATGGACAGGGAAACCTGGCAGGCTGTGGTTTATGGAGTCACAAAGAGTCAGACACAACTGAGCGAATGAACTGAACTGAACTACAATGAAATAAAGCTGTCAAAATGGTATGCTACTGCTAAGTCACTTCAGTCATGTCCAACTCTGTGTGACCCCATAGATGGCATCCCACCAGGCTCCCTCACCCCTGGAATTCTCCAGGCAAGAACCCTGGAGTGGATTGTCATTTCCTTCTTCAATGAATGAAAGTGAAAAGTGAAAGTCAGGTCGCTCAGTTGTGTCCGACTCTTAGCGACCCCATAGACTGCAGCCCACCAGGCTCCTCCGTCCATGGGATTTTCCAGGCAAGAGTACTGGAGTGGGGTGCCATTATGGTATCAGTTCAGTTCAGTTCAGTCGCTCAGTCCTGTCCGACTCTTTGCAACCCCATGAATCGCAGCACGCCAGGCCTCTCTGTCTATCACTCACTCCCAGAGTTCACTCAGACTCATGTCCATCAAGTCAGTGATGCCATCAAGCCATCTCATCCTCTGTCGTCCCCTTCTCCTCCTGCCCCAATCCCTCCCAGCATCAGAGTTTTTTTCAATGAGTCAACACTTTGCATGAGGTAGCCAAAGTACTGGAGTTTCACCTTTAGCATCAGTCCTTCCAAAGAAATCCCAGGTTTGATCTCCTTCAGAATGAACTGGTTGGATCTCCTTGCAGTCCAAGGGACACTCAAGAGTCTTCTCTAACACCACACTTTAAAAGGATCAATTCTTCGGCACTCAGCCTTCTTCACAGTCCAATTCTCACATCCATACAGGACCACAGGAAAAACCACAGCCTTGACTAGATGGACCTTTGTTGGCAAAGTAATGTCCCTGCTTTTGAATGTGCTATCTAGGTTGGTCATAACTTTTCTTCTAAGGAGTAAACATCTTTTAATCTCATGGCTGCAGCCACCATCTGCAGTGATTTTGGAGCCCAAAAAATAAAGTCTGACACAGTTTCCATTGTTTCCCCATCTATTTGCCATGAAATGATGGGACCAGATGCCATGATCTTCGCTTTCTGGATGTTGAGCTTTAAGTCAACATTTTTACTCTACACTTTCACTTTCATCAAGAGGCTTTTGAGTTCTTCTTCACTTTCTGCCATAAGGGTGGTGTCAGATAATCTTATTTGCAAACCAAAGCAGACAAATGTATGTATGGATACCAACGAGGGATAGTTCAGGTTGAGAGGAATTGAGAAACTGGGATTTACAAATAAACACTCTTAATATTATACATTAAAAGATAACTAATGAGAACCTAGTGTATATCACAAGGATCTTTACTTAATTCTCTGTGGTAACCTGAATGGGAAGGAATTTCAAAACGGAGGGGGTATATATATATACATATGTGTGTGTGAGTGTGTGTGTGTGTGTGTGTGTGTGTGTGTGTGTGTGTGTGTGGCTGATTCATTTTGCTATGTAGTAGAAACTAACACAATATTTTAAAGCAGCTATACTCCAATAAAAATTAATTTAAACAGTAATCTTGCCAATACAATGAACTGTTCAACTAAGTGCACTTTGCATTGAGTCTGTTGATTATATCCTCATACATCAAGCATTTTGATGCTTTGCATTTATGATAGCAAATCCCCCTAGTTTTGTCCAAAGCCATTTCTTCTGGTTTTCTTTGCAATCTCTACTTCTTCTTCTTCATCTTTTAACACTTGAATGTCTTAAAAATCTGATTTTCTTTCTCCTCAACACTTTGTCCAAGTAGATCATTCTAATAGCATGCTTCCAGTTATCTGATGTAACAGAAAAGACTGCAACATCACATCTCCTATTTAGATTGATTTTCTGAGATAGCCCTTCTCAGACATGCAGATGACATCAACCAAAAGGCAGAAAACAAATGAACTAAATAGCCTCTTGATTAGAGTGAAAAAGGTGGATTAAAACTCAACATTCAAAAATCTAAGATCATGGCATCCAGTCCCCAAAGTCCATGGCAATTAGAAGTTGAAAAAGTAGAAGGAGTGACAGATTTTATTTTTTGTGGCTCCAAAACCACTCTGGATGGTGACTTCAGTCATGAAATTAAAAGACACTTGCTCCTTGGAAGGGAAGTTGTAATAAACTTAGACAGCATGTTAAAAAGCAGCGACATCATTTTGCTGACACAGATCTGTATAGTTAAAGATATGATTTTTCAGTAGTCATTTACAGATGTGAGAGGCGGACCATTAAGAAGGCTGTGCACCGAAGAATTGATGCTTTTGAACTGTCATGCTAGAGAAGGCTCTTGAGAGTCCCTCGGACAGCAAGGAGATCAAACCAGTCAATCCTAAAGGAAATTAACCTTAAATATTCATTGAAGGACTGATGTTGAAACTGCCAATGCTGTGGTCACCTGATGCAAAGAGCCAACTGGTTGGAAAAGACCCTGATGGTGGGAAACATTAAGGGCAGGAGAATGGGGCAAAAAAGCAGGAGATAGTTGCATGGCATCACTGACTCAAAAGACTTGAATTTGAGCAGATTCCAAGAGATAGTGGAGGACAGAGAAGCCTGGCATACTGCAGTCCAGGAGGTCACGACGGTTTGTTTCTTTTCTCAAATAAAAAAAATAAAATGACACAATTCACTCTAATTTTAAGGGAGAAAATCAGATATCTTCCATGATTCTGTTATTTATGTCTCACTTATTAACCAGAGCCAATCAGTTTAAAAGTGCTATTAATTACATGCCTATAACACCTCTTTAGGCTTCCCTGGTAGCTCAGCTGTTAAAGAATGCACCTACAATGTAGGAGACCCCAGTTCCATTCTTGGGTCGGAATATCCCCTGGAGAAGAGACAGCTACCCACTCCAGTACTTTTGGGTTTCCCTGGAGGCTCAGATGATAAAGGATCCACCTGCAATGTGGGAGACCTGGGTTTGATCCCTGGGTTGGGAAAAATACTCTGAAGGAGAGCATGGCAACCCACTCTAGTAATCTTACTTAGAGAGTTCCCATGGACAGAGGAGCTTGGCAGGCTATACAGTCCATGGGGTCACAAAGAGTCAGACATGACTGAGGGGCTAAGCATAGCACAACATAACATTTTTCAAACTATGTACTTCCTCATCATGGTTCATCTTTTTAGACTTTTCTACCATTATCTCTTTCTCAATACATGGGCTAATGGGATTACTCTGTCTCCTAATTATATTTTTGTTTGTTTTCAAACAAGCATTCTCCAATCCATTTATATAAGGCACTCAGCTTGTCTTTCCTCCACTCATTCACTTCAACAAATATTTATTGAGCTCCTACTATATGTCAGTCATAATCCTATGTGCTGATCAGGTGATATTGAGCTAAATAAAGATGATAAGTTACACTGGGCTTCCAGGAAGGAACTTGTTGAAATTAAAATATTGAAACTGATAATTAAAAGATAAATATATGTCAGCAAGCAAGCAAATACATGCAATAGAGGAGAAGATTTAGGTTACAAGAAAACTAAATTTGAACTTGTTTATACAAGAAAGGTCTTGCTGATTTTGAAAAATTGAATGATAATTTCGGTTGAAATTCAATGAGGAGTGGAAAGAGATGTCACTTGCTTGAGAGACAAGACCCAAATTTCCTTTCATATTGATAAAAGTCATGGCATGTGTCTTGTGCTCAGTCATGTCTGATGCTTTATAATTCCATGGACTATAACCTGCCAGGCTCCCCTGTTGATGGGATTTTCCAGGCAAGGATACTGGAGTGGGTTGCCATATCCTTCTCCAGGGGATATTCTCCACCCAGGGATTGAACCCATGTCTCCTGTGTCTCCTGCATTGCAGGCAGATTCCTTACCTGCTGAGCCATCAGGGAAACCCTTGATAAAAATATTGGATGGCTTTAAACAGATAAATATTATCAAGTGTTTTACAAACAGTGTATATATTTTTTAAAACTCATACCTTCTACTGTATGGGAGAAAGAGGGGAAGATAGGAGGCTGGATGGGAAGCTACTACAATATTTAAAGGAAGAACTGATGTATTATGGACTTTAGTAGTAGCAGATATATTTAATACCTACTTTTGAGAGGACAGCCTGATCCTTTACATTCTCCTCACTCTCAAACCAACAATTTATTCTTCAGTAATGTATTATTTTGTTTCAGTTATAAAATGTGTTCTCCCTTCACTTTCTATATTTCCTCTCTACTTAGACACAGAGCTATCCACTTAGACTATACTTCCTCTGGGAAGTACTTGTTATATTCCTAATTACACTTCATTGCAATTGCCTGTAGACCCTTCTGCTTCATAGAAAGCCCCATATGGTGGACCAGTCATGAGGCCTAACTCTACCTGACATCTGTAGCACCTAATAGATCTCCTAGCACACAGAAGATATTCAATGGATATTTCTTGAATGGTATTAAAAGATAATTGTCTCCTTTACTCTCCTATGCTGAGTAATGATTAACTTGCCTATTTGATTTAATAGTGCTTAATTTTTGTCATTTAAAATAAAAATATTGTCTGCAACTAGAGAGATATATAATTTTTTATTTTAGCAATACCTCCAAGACTTTAAGTGCCACAGATATTTTAATGGTAAAAGCTCACTTATATTTGGCCACCGAGACAGACAGAATTGATTTATAACAAAAGTAAATTGGAGAAAATCATTTGCCTTTAAAAATACATATTTTCAAATTCAGTTTTCAGTTCAGTTCAATTACTCAGTTGTGTCTGACTCTTTTCGAACCCATGAATCGCAACACACCAGGCCTCCCTGTCGACCACCAACTCTCAGAGTTCACTCAGACTCACGTCCATTGAGTCAGTGATGCCATCCAGCCATCTTATCCTCTGTCATCCCCTTCTCCTCCTGACCCTAATCCCTCCTAGCATCAGAGTCTTTTCCAGTGAGTAAACTCCTCACATGAGGTGGCCAAAATACTGGAGTTTCAGCTTTAGCATCAGTCCTTCCAGAGAACACCCAGGACTGACCTTGTTGCAATACAAGGGACTCTCAAGAGTCTTCTCCAACACCACAGTTCAAAAGCATCAATTCTTCGATGCTCAGCTTTCTTTACAGTTCAAATCTCACATCCATACATGACCACTGGAAAAACCATAGCCTTGACTAGATGGACCTTTGTGGGCAAAGTAATGTCTGTTTTTTAATATGCTGTTAATGTTGGTCATAACTTTCCTTCCAAAGAGTAAGTATCTTTCAATTCATGGGTGAAATAAACATCTGCAGTGATTTTGAAGCCCCCAAAATAAAATCAGCCAGTGTTTCCACTGTTTCCACATCTATTTGCCATGAAGGGATGGAACTGGTTACCCTGCTTCTTTAACTTATATGTAGAGTACATCATGAGAAACACTGGGCTGGAAGAAACACAAGCTGGAATCAAGATTGCCCAGAGAAATATCAAGAACCTCAGATATGCAGATGACACCACTCTTATAGCAGAAAGTGAAGAGAAATTGAAAAGCCTCTTGATGAAAGTGAAAGAGGAGAGTGAAAAAGTTGGCTTAAAGCTCAACATTCAGAAAACGAAGATCATAGCATCTGGTCCCATTACTTCATGGGAAATAGATGGGGAAACAGTGGAAACAGTGTCAGACTTTATTTTGGGGGGCTCCAAAATCACTGCAGATGGTGACTGCAGCCATGAAATTAAAAGATGCTAACTCCTTGGAAGAAAAGTTGCAGAGACATTACTTTGCCGACTAAGGTCTGTCTAGTCAAGGCTATGGTTTTTCCTGTGGTCATGTATGGATGTGAGAGTTGGACTGTGAAGAAGGCGGAGTGCTGAAGAATTGATGCTTTTGAACTGTGGTGTTGGAGAAGACTCTTGAGAATCCCTTGGACTGCAAGGAGATCCACTCATCTACTCTGAAGGAGATCAACCCCGGGATTTCTTTGGAAGGAATGATGGTAAAGCTGAAACTCCAGTATTTTGGCCACCTCATGCAAAGTGTTGACTCATTGGAAAAGACTCTGATGCTGGGAGGGATTGGGGGCAGGAGGAGAAGGGGAAAACAGAGGATGAGATGGCTAGATGGCATCACTGCTCTATGGATGTGAGTCTGAGTGAACTCCAGAAGTTGGTGATGGACAGGGAGGCCTGGCATGCTGTGATTCAAGGGGTCGCAAAGAGTCGGTCATGAGTGAGCGAATGACTGAACTGAACTGAGTGCCAAGGGAGTGCCCATCTCCACAACTTTAGTGTTTAGTTACCAAGTTCCAGTTGGTCACTGCGGTTTTGACAGACTGGTTACAATTTGGAAGTCCAATAACTCCTCCAACTCAGGAAATCAATTGCAGGTCCAGGTTGTTAGCCACTTCTTATGAACTGGCTGTAGATCAGGGATACCCATAAACCTCCTTCTTGGATTTCATTCATTTGCTAGAATGGCTCACAGTACTCAAGAGAAACATTTTACTTACTAGATCACTGGTTTGTTATAAAAAGCCTGTAACTTCACATCAGTAAATTGGAAGAAATGCATAGGGCAAAATATATAGTAAGAGGTGTTGTTCTTCCATGAACCTTCCAGACACTGGTTTCTTCCCAAATCTCCAAGTGTTTACCAACTTGTACCTTATCCTTCTAGGGTTTAATGCTAGTCATATTTGATCAAATCAATGGCCACTGGTGATTGGTTTAACTTCCAGCCCCTTTCTGTTCCCCAGAGACCAGGGGTGGGGAGGAGGGGGATGGGGAGACTCCAACCCTCTAAAGAAGACTTTGGGTCACCTAGCAGGCAGTGCCTATCCTTCAGTTTAGTTCAGTTCAATCACTCAGTTGTGTGAACTCTGCAACCCCATGGAGCAAAGCATGCCAGGCCTCCCTGTCCATCACCAACTCCTGAAGTTTACTCAAACTCATGTCTATTGAGTCAGTGATGCCATCCAACCATCTCATCCTTTGTTGTCCCCTTCTTCTCCTGCCCTCAATCTTTCCCAGCATCAGGATATTTTCAAAGAAGTCAGCTCTTCCCATCAGGTGGCCAAAGTATTGAAGTTTCAGCCTGAACATCAGTCCTTCCAATGAACACCCAAGACTGATCTCCTTTAGGATGGACTGGTTGGATCTCCTTGCAGTACAAGAGACTCTCAAGAGTCTTCTCCAACACCACAGTTCAAAAGCAGCAATTCCTCGGCACTCTGTTTTCTTTATAGCCCAACTCACATTCATACATAACTACTGAAAAACCATAGCTTTGACTAGATGGACCTTAGTTGGCCAAGTAATGTCTCTGCTTTTTAATATGCTGTCTAGGTTGGTTATAGTTTTACATCCATGGAGCAAACATGTTTTATTTTTTTTAATTTTTATTTATTTATTTATTTATTTATTTATTTTAATTTAATACTTTATTCCATTTCACAATACATGTTTTAATTTCATGGCTGCAGTCACCATCTGCAGTGATTTTGGAGTCCTCCCAAAATAATGTCTCTTACTGTTTCCATTATTTCCCCATCTATTTGCCATGAAGTGATGGGGCAGAATGCCATGATCTCAACATTTTCACTCTCCTCTTTCATTTTATCAAGAGCTCTTTAGTTCCTCTTCACTTTCTGCCGTATGGGAGGTGTCATCTGCATATCTGAGATTATTGATATTTCTCCGGGCAATCTTGATTCCAGCTTGTGCTTCATCCAGCCCAGCATTTTGCATGATTTACTCTGTATATAAGTTGAATAAGCAAGGTGACAATATATAGCCTTGATGTACTCCTTTTCTGATTTGGATCCAGTCTGTTGTTCCATGCCCATTTTAACTGTTTCTTCTTGACCTGCATACAGATTTCTCAAGAGGCAGGTCAGGTGGCTTGCTATTCACATCTCCTTAAGAATTTTACAGAGTTTGTTGTGATCCACACAGACAAAGGCTTTGGTATAGTCAATGGAGCAGAAATAGATCTTTTTCTAGAA
>SJYC01016882.1:0-33195 GCA_006408675.1 Madoqua kirkii
TTCCAACTCTTTGTCCTATCACTATGGGAACAGTTTGATCAGTTGAATCTGCTTTTGACAAGAATAATGAATGTACTCTGTGGGGTGACAGAAGAATCTCTTCTAATCTCAGCTTTAAAAAAGAAGTCTTAAGTGATTTGATAACATTATTTTTAACATATATTGTCTGAGTGCATTAAAACTATAGAGAAAACATATAAATATATGATATTCATATGTTATATTTTAATGGTCCAAGAATTAGATTCAATAGACATCTAGTATATTATTTTATCATTACTCTTATTACATCAGATAAACTGCTATAAATATGAAGTTTCTACTGAATTTTTTAGATTGCTACCACTGTCAAACTATTTTCATATAATTGTTCCATTTGGCAATTACATTTGTAACTATTCCTTGATAAAACATGTAGAAGTTTTTTATATTAGATAAAAGTTTTATTATAAGAAGAATGATTTTTCACTGCTCAGAGCTCTGTGGACACTGTTTTATTACCAGTGTCTGAGGTAGCTATACAATTACAGTTGCCTTAAAACATTTTAAGTTAAAAGAATTTTGAGTATGCTATATGTAAAAAAGTTTTGAATACTCAGTCCCCTATTCATCTGTACGTTGTGGTAAATTAGAAGCTATGTTCAAAAGATCTCTACCCTGCCTTCAGGCACTCATTTAAGTACCCACTGAGCCAATGTCAGATAGCCTTTCATTCAGGCACACATCCTGGCTAGACTATTCAATTTCCACAAGAGAAGGTCAACTCTATTCCGAGGTTGACTGTCTGTTAGTGCATATAGGTCAATATTTATCTGGCAGCATAGAATTGCTTTATTCCAATCTCTTGCCGGGGAATACAATCTCAAATTCCCTCCTGCCCAATATCTATCTATCAAAGGCCTTCTGAGAGAAGTCTATTTGTGGAGCATTTCTCCAAGGCTGTTCTGTTTATCAGTTCTTCCACATAATCTGAAATCTACTGCAATAGTTCAGGCAGTCACGAAACTGAGTAATTTCATCATATTATATTTTTCTGATTCTTTCTCCAATAATCACTGCTGCTGAATTATGCACTTGTGTAAATCTATTGCCATTAAGAGAAATAAAGAGTCATGTTATTTATAGTTAGGACACAATAGGGGATGTTTCCTTTGATAAGCCTTCTTTCTGATTTTGTTTTTTGTTTGCTTTTAGAATTGCTTGTGTCTCTCCTGAGCAAGTAGATTTGCTTTGATCTTTTGGACTCTGCATATTGTTACACAGACAAGGCTTCTCATCTCTGTTTTGCTGCTAGAATGCTAAGAACTACATCAAAGCACATCCTTGGCAAGTGTGTAATTTCCCTACATATGCATTTTATTACATTATTTTATTCAAATCATTTAACATGTTTCCATATTTCACTCTTTTTTCCCCCAACTTCTTCAAATTTATTTTGTGTATCACCAAACGTTGTCTTAAATTATTTCTGGGTAAAGAGTGGACATAAACAAGCTCATAAAATAAGTCGAAAAAGTAATATTATAACAAATGATATTTCCCAGTTTTAGCTGGTAAATTTAAATCTCTAGATTTATTTTCTTAATGCAATCAATTGTGCAAGTAATATTTGTAAGAAATTTTGTTCAATAATTGCATCTTAAAAATATTTTATTGTATCAAAACTAAATTTTAGCAGAAGAGTGATTCATAATACTGGAAAGTCCTTGCTTCAAAGCACATTTGATTTTTTTTCTCAGGATCCAATAAGTAAGTAAATGAAGTCACTCAGTCGTGTCTGACTCTTTGCAACCCCATGGACTGTAGCCTACCAGGCTCCTCTGTCCATGAGATTTTCCAGGCAATAGTCCTGGAGTGGATTGCCATTTCCTTCTCCAGAAGATCTTCCCAACCCAGGGATCAAACCAAGGTCTCCCACATTGTAGACAGACGCTGTACAGTCTGAGCCACCAGGGAAATCCTCAAGATCCAATAATCTGAGATAAATTATCTCAGATAAACAGAAATTTTAACCAAATTTTTTCCCTAGATTCCAATAATAAAATGGACACTACTCTAAAGAAATTTATTTTTATAATTAAATGCAACATTTAATTATATCTATATCTATAAACCTATCCTGAAATGTTACCACTGTTTGACAATAATTCTATTTTGAAGTTGTTTAATCACTAAGTCATATCTGATCCTTTTGCAACCCCATGGACTGTAGCCCACCAGGCTTCTCTGTCCATTGGATTTCCCAGTCAAGAATGCTGAAGTGGGTTGCCATTCCCTTCTCCAGGGGATCTTCTCAATCCAGGGATTGAATCTGTGTCTCCTGCATTAGCTGTTGGATTCTTTACCAAAGAGCTGCCAGGGAAGCCCAGTAGGAAGTTCACTGAGACATAACTCATTCCATAATAGATCTTATATTCCCTTATTACTTTAGTTAAGAGAAAACAATTATGTAAGCTATTATATTCTGAATTGATCAGTTTAGTAAATGTGACAGTTCAACAAGGAAATTTTAATCACTTCTAAAATTGAATTTTATCTAAGAATTTTGCCACATTTCCTTACAACTCTTATCTAAAAGCATTATCACATCCTTGTTAGCAGTATTTATTTGTGACTTAAAATATATTTTTTAAATTTAATGCATATACCAACACTATATATACATATATTGTGTGTGTGCTCAGTCATGTCCTACTGTTTGTTACCCCATGGACTGTCGCCTGCTAGGCTGCTCTGTCCATGGGATTTCCCAGGCAAGAATACCGGAGTGGGTTGCCATTTCCTTTTCCAGGATACATATCTTATATATGCATAAATAGATAATATAACTGATATGGTATAAAATATCTGAAAAATGACCAGAACTCATGAGAGTTGCATTGTTACTAAATGACAAATAACATTACCTTACTTTCACAATTTTGTTTTTACAACAGTGAGACCCAATTACTTTACATAATAGTAAATGTGTTTGTGTGTGTGTGAGTGTGTGTGTGTGTGTGTGTGTATGAAGAGGGCATGGCAGCCCACTCCAATATTCTTGCCTGAAGAATCTCTCTGGACAGAGGAGCATGACAAACTGCAGTCCATGGGGTTGCAAAGAGTCAGACATGACTAAATGACTAAGCATGTATATGTAACTTCCAAATTATTTTAAATATGCATTCTTTTAAGAGTAACACACCAGTTTTCCTTCTTAATTTGTACTATAAATCTTATATTAGATGATGTTTAATTTAAATTTATTAGTGCTTAAATCAGTAAGATTTATCTGGTCTGGCATAGTATAGAATCACAACCTTATAGCAGAGAAATGAAGACTAATAATTTAGTATATTAGAAAATCATTAGTGACTCTCCTGATTTATATATTGTATTCATAATTGATTTTATACTTGATTTTTAATACATGGTTATATACATGGCATGATTTAAGAGTTAATGATGGAATAAGGCATAGTCTATGTAAATTTTGCTCTATTCTTTGTTTGCAAAGAACTCTTGGAGAAGAAAAATTTTAAACTAGTGTCCTTTTCCAAATAAAAGTTTAAAGTCTCTCACTAATCCAGGATTATCAGTTTTTCATACCATGTCTTGTCTTGAAAAC
Source organism: Madoqua kirkii (assembly GCA_006408675.1). NCBI lineage: Eukaryota > Metazoa > Chordata > Mammalia > Artiodactyla > Bovidae > Madoqua > Madoqua kirkii. The sequence goes on from SJYC01016882.1 coordinate 3,608, forward strand.
TCCTTACTTCAGGTAGATTATTAAATGCCAAGCAAAAACAAGAATGGTCAAGACAATGTCTGGTCTGTAAAATATATTTTGGATATCAATTTGGAAATATTATAAAAGAATTTTATGAAACTATCTGGTTCAGGTTAATCATTTAGATATAAACGTGAGGAAGTAACATGTCAGAATCAGTAACTTTTATGATATAAATCCTGTTTTCAGGTTTGAAATAAACAACAGCTCTGAAAATGTCTCTTATACAAGATTGGAAAACCCAACTGGAAGTAGAGAGAACAGTGACCTTGTAGTATGAAATTCCCAATGATTTCAATATTAAAACTGCAGGAACACCAACTCTCAAAGTGTCACCCTTTGGTAATAGCAAGAGGTCGTTTTACTACTAAATTTCAGGTTTGGCCACTCTGTTTCTTATTAAGAGACAGGTTTGAAATTAACCATCAGTGTCTTTCTTCAAAATAAAATGTGGATCTCAACTATAGGTGCAGCCCTGTCTGGGACTGGGAGAAGATGCACAATCTTAACACATTTTCTTCAAGAGGCAAGGAAAGAAATGGAATTTGTCCTAAAATCTGAGCACTTCAGAGCACTGCTCCAGGGAAAAGGAGCAGGTGGATCTCAGCACCATCACGTCCTAGTAATTTTACATGTAAAGTTCTTTATTGTATTTGTTTTTATTTATTTATTTTTTGGCAGGGCTGGGTTTTATCCTTGCTGTGTGGGCTTTTTTCTCTAGTTGTGGCCAATGAGGGGGACTTTCTAGTCGCAATGCACAGGCTTCTCTTGTTGTGGGACATAGACAGGCTCTAGGGCACAGCTCACAGCTGCATTGTATGCGCTTCGTTGCTCTGCAGCATGTGGGATCCTCCCAGACCAGGGACTGAACCTGTCTCCTGCATTGGCAGGCAGATATTTTACCACTGAGCCAATGAAGAGAGGAGCCCCTCTTCATTGTATTGAGTTAAAAAAGTGTGGCTCATACTTTTATAAGGGAAAATATTAAGAAACAATATTTAAACTTAAGCATAAGGAGGATAAATAAGATACTTTGTTGTCATTCACTAACTAATGAATGTATTGATAAATTTGTGATAAAAGTATGATAAATTCATAATTAGAAAGATGCAAAAATACACCGATAAATAGACTTACAACATTTTGTTCTTGAAGATGCTCATGCTAGTGCTAAGTCACTTCAGTTGTGTCTGATTCTTTGTGACCCTATGAACCATAGCCTGCCAGGCTCCTCTGTCCAAGGGATTCTCCAAGCGAGAGTACTGGAGTGAGCTGTCATTCTTCCTCCAGGAGATCTTCCCAGCCCAGGGTTTGAGCCTGCATTTCCTATGTCTCCTGCATTGGCGAGTGGGTTCTTTACCACAGTGCCACCTAGGTTATCACTGAGAAATGAATAATTGAAAAATAAAATTGGCTTATGAAGTATCAATGATAAGCAATCCATTACAAGCCTTTATTTCTAGAAGAGAGAAAACCATTCCTAAATGTGATCTTGGTTCTTTATAAGTTTACATATGCTATAGAGGAGTAAAGAAATTTACAAAAATATGCACACTGCTATAAGCATACTTCTCCTTATTATTTGTGGAAACTAGGACAAAAGAACAAATGGGAGTTTATGTATATTTAAAAGTTAAAAGCTAAACAAAGAACACATTCAGCTGGCACACACAGGCTGCTCAATGTTCCACCCTTAAATATGGCTGCACAAAGAGACCCAGATAACAGACCCTTGGCCAACACTCCTGGCTTTACCTTGAACCATTAGGAGCCTCACACAACATGGATGAACACACAAAGCCTAATATCAGTCTTTGTCCAACTTCTGCAAGACACTACTTTTCATCAGCCCCTTGAGGCTAATGATGAACACACTGGCTGTATATTTAGACTGTGCTTTCCATATGATGGGCTCAGGGAAGAATTCTTCTGCATAGGCTCTGGGAATGGATTTGAGATCATTTGGGCAGGAAATCCCATACTTACAGATACATGGAATGTGGATTAAAAGGAAAATGTGAGTCATGTATATTCATATCCCTTTTGCTCTGAGGATCTCACCCATGAAAAGGGAGGATGGTAAATAGGGCCCTTTGAAGTGAGGGACCCAGGGTACATGTCTCTCTTGCTGGGTTTAGGCTGATACTGAAAATAATGCAAAGAAAAAAACATGTCTGAAAAAATCAGTATAAATAGCATAAACACACACATAAATGTAGAAATTAAGCTAGTGGTAACATTAGTGAAAAAACTTAGAAATTTGCCATTAAAGTTCTAACAAGACAAGAAAATATATGACATACATTATTTATTGTTCAATGGATATAAAGATATTTTTGGGGGGACAGCAGAACAAGGGGATAACAGGACTAAGTTTTTTTTTTTCTTTTAGTTCTGCCAAAATGAGATGCAATGAAATACAGTGGATGATGTATGTAGCAGCATTCTTACAGTGAATATTATAATTCTCTTTTTAGTAACTGATAATTTGAGATTCGCTTATTGATTATAAAATATCAAAATAATACAATTCAGATGGAAAGAACTGTGGCTATATTATCTTTTCCAACTCCCACTTAACAAAGCAGACAATGTCTTTGAATGAATGCAGAGCAGGAAACTTATTGAGGGTTCAGTGAATCCCAAAGGTCTTAGAGAAGTTATGTCAATGAGGATCAGATCCAAGACCAGAATTTTGTCTATTATATTTGTTCTTTCCCCTAACCCTACCATTTATGTAGGCATAGCCACAACAGTTCCTCCACACATTATATAATAAGTTTCTCTCTAGACGTTTGCCACTGGCATCCATAATGGTTTTGAAAACTAAAGAAGATTATTCAGGTAGATTGCTTTATGAAAATAAGCAGTCGTATTTGATGGTCTTAATTGCACCTAATACTTTTTTTCCCTTTAGGGACAGAATGAAATATTTTTAAAAATATATTTAATGTATTTCTTTTTCTCCCAGAGCATGCAATCTAGATGAAACAAGATTAACGCTGCTGAAATGATGAACACCAAGTGTTCTTAATGTGGCATAGTTATTACATTCAGAATCAGATCAGACCTTGAATTAAATCCTGGTTCACGGATAAAACTGTCCAGCCTTGAACAAGTCACTGTTCCTGTCTATTCTTGAACACCAATGTTTGGAACAAAGACATTTCAAATAATATCTACTTTATAGAATTATTTCATTTAGCATTATTCCAGGCATGTAATAGATATTATATGAATACTGATTTCATATTACAGTTTTGTCTAATGACAAAGCAATAATGAACAATAAGAGAAACACCAGTAATAATGCTAATAAAATAAATCATATGAAATCCTAGAAATGAATTCAGGATCATAAAAACACAAAAACCTGCTTTGCTACATCTCTAAGATTATGCAGGCATTTTTCTGTGAATAAGGAACTTGGATATGAACATCCAGCATTGTGACACCATCCCGGCAATTTCTTTCTTTCTTTTTGTCATTAAAACTAGTTTTATCCTGTATACTGTTACAGTGAATTGGAAAGTGGCCCCCAAATTGTATTTCCAAGTTCTAATCCTTGGTACCGTTATGGAATATATATGGAACCTTACATGAAGATATGATGTTCACTAATTAGGTATCTCAAATGGTAGTGTCCTTGTAAGAGACAGAAAGGAAGATACACGGGACATACAGAGGAAAATGATGTGAAGACAGAGGCAGAAATTGAAGTCATGTGTCTATAAGCCACCAGAAACTAGGTGGGAGGCATGGCACAGATTCTTCCTAAGAGCTTATGGAAAGAATCAACACAACCAACCCCTTGATTGCCAACCTCTGAACTTCAGAAGGCTGGAAAATAAATTTATACTGTTTAAGCCATGGTTGTGAATATTTGTTATGAGAGCCCTAGAAAGCAAAGAGAGCTCCCTCTCCTGTATTTGATATTTTAATGTCGCTTTTAATTTAAATGCCTTTTTGTGTTCACTGTCATTATTCTTGCCATTTCAGTGGGCTGTGGATATGTTCTTAATTCTGAACTCCACTCTCTTTATGTCAAACTCCCAATCTAACCGGCTTTTCTTTATGAGACAGTTAGCTTGAGCTGGTAAATGGTTCCACTCAGAGGCCAACTTCTTAGCCTTTATTTTGGACTGCAATGTCCCAGTGCAGAAGCTGTAGATATCTACAAAAATGGCAAAATCTTACTAAAAACAAACTAGAATTGCATTATGGGAAATGTTCCATTTAGACAAGATTATTCATGTAAGAAATTCACTTGATACTAATGGTTCCCAAATTAAACAAACAATGGGATACATATTTTAATTGGCATGCAGAAGCTTCCAAAAGACTTTAGGAGTCCAAAATACCTCATTAAAAGTTTTAATATAGAAGGCTAATAAAAATTAAAGACACTAGAAGTACTTAATACAAAAGATAATAGGACTAATCTGACTCCTATTGTTCCTCTCTTTCCCTCTTTACTTGCAGACACACATTTTATTAATTTTTTGTCTGAACTCTCTTTTCACTCTGAAGACACTATATTTTTTTTTTTGTTAATAAAACTCCTAAATAGTAGAGGGACCTCCATGGATGTCTTTCACTTCTTGATCAAAGATCAAACTATGGGTCATAGTTTAATGATTTTCTAAACCTAAGGAGGAAACCCAAAGGATTTTTGAAGAGTTTAGAGTCACTGTCAAGGACTATATGACCCAAGGCTTCCAGATCTTTCCCAGTTCATGCACCCACTGAAACCCAAAAATGGAAATAGGAATCAGGAAAATATCCAGGATGAGACTGGAAATTTTAAATCTTCAATATGTTCCTTTGCTGCTGCTGCTCAGTCACTTCAGTCGTGTCTGACTCTGTGCGACCCCATAGATGGCAGCCCCACCAGGCTCCCCTGTCCCTGGGATTCTCCAGGCAAGAACACTGTAGTGGGTTGCCATTCCCTTTTCCAGTGCATTAAAGTGAAATGTGAAAGTGAAGTCGCTCAGTCCTGTCCGACTCTTAGTGACCTCATGGACTGAAACCTACCAGGCTCCTCCATCCATGGGATTTTCCAGGCAAGAGTACTGGAGTGGGTTGCCATTGCCTTCTCCAAATATGTTCCCTTAATGGACCAAAAAATATTGCAAAATAGCAACTGAACTTTTATAAGTCATTCCTAGGGTCTTCCCTTCCTATTATGACAGGTCAATTATTCAAACATACAAACCAATAAAGATGAATCTGTGGTAGATTTTGAAGATTTCTCAGAACCCACTTCTTACAGCATTCGAGGTTTCATACAATAAATCAGGTCAGTCGATCTGCCTTGTTACGTGCTGTATTTAGTGGTGTCCAATCCTTTGCAACCATATAGACTATAGCCCTCCAGGCTCCTCTGTCCATGGGATTTTCCAGGCAAGAATACTGGAGTGGGTGGCCATGTGCACCTCAGGATATTTTTCTGACCTAAGGATCAAACCCACATCTCTTATGTCTCATGCTTTGCAGGCAGATTCTTTACTGCTGAGTCAGGGGGAGCCCTAATCTCCTCTACATACATGCTAAGTCACTCCAGTTGTGTCTCACTCTTTGTGACCCCCATGGACTATAGCCTGCCAGGCCCTTCTGTCCATGGGATTCTCCAGGCAAGAATACTGGAGTGGGTTGCCTTGCCCTTCTCCAGGGGATCTTCCCTACCTAGGGACTGAACCTGTGTCTGTTAGGTCTCCTGCACTGGCAAGCTGGTTCTTTACTACTAGTGCCACCTGGGAAGGAAAGCCCTAATTTCCTCTAGCTGTCCTGTTTGTAAATAGATTATCTCCTGAGATTAGTGGATTGATAAAAAGGCAGAAAATTGAATAAGAAGTTGCTAATCTGAATTTATAGCTGAGCACTTTGAAAATACTTTGGAAATAGACTGCAGGCAAAAATCTGCCAAGCTGTTGGCCTTACAGCTATGATGGCTCCAAAGCCAGAGCCTAAAATAACATCTGGAGCCTCTGCCCCATGGTATCCTTCTAGAAGTCACTCATCAAAATCATGGCCCAAAGACTGATTCATCTGTAATCAACCAGGAACCTAGAAAGAAGAATGTCTTCAAATGCCCTAAGCAAATTCTTCAAGTTGAGGACTTCCATATAGGACTCAGAGGTGTTCTTTAGTAAATTGTTACCATAATTCCCTTAAAGAGTCAAGCAGAAACTAAAGTTAAAATTAATGGGAAACTCTGCCAAATTCTAGTTGATACTGGAGTTAACACTTTTTTACTTTAAAACTACTCTCATAAGACAATAATCCCTTGGAGTGAAAAATGGTTTCTGCAGTAGGGATATTTAATAAAGCTAAAATAGAACTCCTTTCTTAAACAGTTCAAATGACTCTGGGACCTTTTCACTGAAAACCATTTGTTTTTGTTATGGGATATGGTCCCAGTCTATTAGGTAGAGGTCTCTGTTCTAATTTAAAAGGGCTAATAACTTTACTTCGAATGGAGACCTTGCCTTCAAATCATCTGATCAACTTGAACCATATCTTTTATGGTCTCTGTAATTTAGCCTCCATATAAAAGAGAAAAACTTCAACGGGCAACCTCTAAATAATCACACTGCTCAAAAATCTGTGGGTTAATTCTAACACTGATATTGGGAGGATAGAAAGTAGTGAACCTGTACAAATCTCTTTCTAAATTGCCTCAATATTCATCGGAGCCTGAGGCCATACACGCTCCATAGTCACAAAAAGTGGAAGATCTAATAGTGTGAGAGTGTCTGTGTGTGCATCCTGAGTCACTCAGCTGTGTCCCACACTTTGTGACTCCATGGTCTGTAGCACACCAGGCTCCTCTGTCCATGAGGATTTTCCAGGCTAGAATATTGGAGTGGTTTGCCATACCCTTCTCCAGGGGATCTTCCCAACCCAGGGACTGAACCCAGGTCTCTCATGTTGCAGGTGAATTCTTTACTGTCTGAGCCAAAAGGGAAGCCCCATTGGTGCAGGGTGATCACTCCCTATACCAGTCCCCAGAACAGACCGATTTTGTCAGGCTGGAAACTTAATGGAAGAAGATGGCAATTTGTTCATGACTTGAGAACAATTAACAAGATAGTTATTACTTCCTTTTCAGTTTTTTTCTAAACCATTATGCCCTTTTATTACAAGATATTCAAAATGGTTCACAGTTGTGGACTTTTGTTCAGTTGTACAGTTCAGTTTTTTACAGCATCTCTATAGATCCTAAAAGCTAATATCTATTTGCCTTTATTAGGAACAATCAACAGTAGGCCTGAACAATCATTCCTTAAGAGTTTCTGAGGATCCATCTTGTCTGTTCTAAGTGTTGCACCAAGATTTAAGTGCCCTCCAATTCCTCAGGGAATTTAACCTATTTGAAATATGTAGACAACCTCTTGTCTCAGTTACTAAACAAGCATCCATAAAATTTTCATTTATTTGTTGAAACTGTTACCTAAAAGGGGGCATAAAATCTTTAAAGAAAAATTACGATTATCTCTAAGTACTGTTCATTAACTAGATCATAATCTAATTGCCAAAGGAATCCAGCTATCTCAAAAATAGAGTGAAAGGCACTCAGTTTTGTCCAACTCTTTGTGACTCCATGGACTACACAGAATTAAGAAATTACACTCCATGGAATTTTCCAGGCCAGAATACTATAGTGAGTAGTCTTTTCCTTCTCCAGGGGATCTTCATAACTCAGGGATTGAATCCAGGTCTCGTGCATTGAGGAGATTCTTTACCAACTGAGCAACAAGGGAAGCCCATCTCAAAAATAAGTTAAGCTAATTCAAGAATTTCCTAGGTCTACAGCTTCATGGATTTCTGGGCTAACTGATTACTACAGACTAATGATTTCCATTTATGTCTATTGTGTTCCTCATTCTATGAACCTACCAAAAGTTCACCCCTTGAACTCCTTCTTTGGGAAGAAAAGCCTAAGCAGGCCTTTTAAAATCTAAAATAAGTCTCCTAAGGCAAAGAAAATGAAAGCAAAAATAAACAAGTGTGACCTAATAAAATGTATAAGCCTTTGCACCCAAAGGAAACTATAAACAAAAAGACAACCTACAGAATGGGAGAAAATATTATCAAACAGCATGACCAAAAAATATTAATTTCTAAAATATACAAACAGCTCATACAACTGAATATTAAAAAAAAAAAAAACCTAATGATAAAAAAGCAGAAGACGTAAACAGACATTTCTTCAAAGAAGATGTACAGATTGCCAACAGGCACATGAAAAGGTTCTTAACATACCTAATCATTGGAGAATTGCAAATCAAAACTACAACAAGCTATCAGCTCATACCAATTAGAGTGGCCATCACCAAAATGTTTACGATGCTTTTGAACTGTGGTGTTGGAGAAGACTCTTGAGAGTCACTTGGACTGCAAGGAGCTCCAACCAGTCGATTCTGAAGAAGATCAATCCTGGAATTTCTTCGGAAGGAATGATGCTAAAGCTGAAACTGCAGTACTTTGGCCACCTCAGGTGAAGAGTTGACTCATTGGAAAGGACTTTGATGCTGGGAGGGGTTGCGGGCAGGAGGAGAAGGGGATGACCGAGGATGAGATGGCTGGATGGCAACACTGGCTCGATAGATGTGAGTCTGAGTGAACTCCAGGGGTTGGTGATGGACAGGGAGGCCTGTCATGCTGTGATTCATGGGATCACAAAGATTCAGACACGACTGAGCGACTGAACTGAACTAAACTGAGAGAGGGTTTGGATTAAGGGAACCCTCCTCAACTGTTGATGGGAATGTAAATTGGTCTAGTCACTCACTATGGAAAACAGGATGAAATTTCCTTAAAACTAAAAATAGAGTTACCATATGATCCAGTAATCTCACTCCTGAAGATATATCCAAAGAAAACTCAATAGTTTGAAAAAATTCACTCATGCCAATGTTTATAACAGCACTATTTACAGTAGATAAGACATGGAAGTAATGGATGAGTGGATAAAGAAGATGTGACATAAATACATATACACACATACTGGAATATTGTTCAGCCATAGAATAGAAGGAAATAATGCCATCTGAAGCCACATGGATGGATCTAGAGATTATCATACTAAGTGAAGTAAGTCAGGCAAAGACAAATTTCATATTACTTACATGGAATTTAAAAATGATTCAAATGAATTTATTTACAAAACAGAAACAACTCACAGACATAGAAAACAAACTCATGATTACCACAGGGGAATGCAGGGGAGAGGGATAAATTAAGAGTTTGGGATTAACAGATACACACTACTATATATAAAATAGATAAGCAGCAAAGTCTTACTGCACAGCACAGGGAACTACAGTTAGTATGGGAACATTTCATGAAAAGATGAGCTCGATAAAGAACATAAATGGTATGGATGTAACAGAAGCAGAAGATATTAAGAAGAGGTGGCAAGAATACACAGAAGAACTGTACAAAAAAAATCTTCATGACCAAGATAATCACGATGGTGTGATTACTCACCTAGAGCCAGACATCCTGGAATGTAAGTCAAGCGGGCCTTAGAAAGTATCACTATGAACAAAGTTAGTGGAGGTGATGGAATTCCAGTTGAGCTGTTTCAAATCCTGAAAGATGATGCTGTGAAAGTGCTAATAAACTCAGGCCTATTGCCTATCACAGAAAACAAATGAATTCAGTTATTCAGGCTTATCATAGCAGTTTTAGGATCACAGCCACTGTAACTGCAAAGTTTGTAGAAGCCTCAGTAGGTTCAACTGAAGGAAATAATATTTATTTGTAAATTACAAATGCTGTTCAAAGTTTTCTTAACTCTCTTACATTTCTCTGCAAGCAAGCTAACCTTCTGTGAGATCCTTCCTTCTTGACCATCTGATTTACATCTCAAAGTGACAATGTTCTTAATCCTGCTCTCTTACTACCTCTCCCTGATGAAGTGGAGCCCCATGACTTTGAGGTAATAATGTCCCATTTTGTGAGACATGGTTCTGGTTTACAAAATACCCTTTTAATTCTTATCTAATGTAGTACATTGTTGCTTCATACAATAGACATGAAAATGGGAAATTCCAAGATGGTTATGCTGTTGCTATTTAGTTGCTAATTCGTTACGACCCCATGGGCTATAGCATGCCAGGCTTCCCTGTCCTTCACTGTCTCCCAGAGTTCGACTCAGTTTGAGCATTGTGTCAGTGATGCCATCCCACCGTCTTATCTTCTTGTCACCCCCTTCTCCACCTGCCTTCAATTTTTCCCAGCATCAGAGTATCTTCCAATGAGTCAGGTCTTCACATCAGGTTTTCAAAGTATTGGCTCTTCAGCCTCAGCATCAATCCTACCAATGAATATTTTGGGTTGATTTCATTTAGGATTGACAGGTTTGATCTTCTTGAATCCAAGAGTCTTCTCCAGCACTAGAGTGTGAAGCATCACTTCTTGGGTGCTCAGCCTTCTTTACGGTCCAACTCTCACATCTATACATGACTACTGGAAAAACCATGACTTTAAATATCTTATGGTTCTTTGTCTGCAAAGTGATGTCTCTGCTTTTTAGTATGCTGTCTAACAGAAGAGAATGGCAAATCACTTCAGTACTCTGCCTTGAGAACCCCGTGAATAGTATGATGTTTTGCTGTTATTACCCAATATAAACTACTTGAGACACAAGTAGGTCTCCACACCCTTACCACAGAACACTAGTTGTCAGGTGTTCAGGTGTGCTCAGTTGTGTCTGATTCTCCATGACCCATGGACTGTAGCCCACCAGTCTCTTCTGTCCATGGAATTTTCCAGGCAAGAATGCTGGAGTGAGTTGCCATGTCTTACTCCAGGGGATCTTCCCAACTCAAGGACCCAAGCTGCATCTCTTGCATTGGTAGGTGGATTCCTTACCATTGAGCCACGTGGGAAGCACAGTGGTCAGGACCAACTATTAATATGGAAACTGATAGCCTATATACCTTTGAGGTTGTGCATGATTTAGGAATGTTATGGGAATAAAAGCATTTTCTTACATCCTCTGAGGGCTCAACCATAAATGGACAGGTAAACAATCTTCTTATTGCTATTTTCTCACCTTCTGAAGTTGCTGTCATCAACACTGAGGCTTGCTTTAAAAGAGTGAACCTGAGTACCAGGGAAATATCTTGACTAACTTTCAGCTATAGGTAGCAGAAACAGGATCTATACAGAAGGTGGTAGGTGTGAATAAAGTTCATTCTGCTTCTACAAAAGAGTGACTGCTTATTACCAGACTTATTTACATGAATTTACATGAACAAACAATAGTCATAAATTAAATAATTAGGAAGCCATGATGGCTGTTTATTTCTTTCTGGGTCCTTAGCAAATCCCATTTTAGGTTTTGCCTTCCTTCACTCACCATGGTACATTTAAGTTGACTATTCAAATTATTAATAAATAATAGTGGGAAGACCTATAAAATTTTCAAAAACAGTTCACCACTAAAGTCTGACCTACCAAGGTTCATAATCCTGGAAAATCTGGAAGATTCCCAGAGGTCTCAAACCTCTCCCTATTGGACCCTTTGCACATCTACAGTTGGCCTCATTCAGCTAAGCACTTAAGATAGATTATCAATATGTTCTTGTTACTGTGTGTATATTTTCAGCATGGAGTGAAGCCTTCCCTGGCTTCAGGCTAATGCTATAGAAACTGTTAGAAAATACGTTTCTCACTTTGATATTCCTTCCACAGTCTCCACTGAGCAAGGCAAACACTTAACTGGGAAAATTGTACAAGCCTTAACAAAAATTTTACAAAATTCTTGCAATTGCCATTATCCTATTACCCTCAGTCATCAGGCAAGATTAAGAGCACTGATAGGATCCAAAAACTTAAAATCTCTAAACTTGTTGAGACTACTGGACTCTCTTGGCCTAAGAAATTGCTTCTAGCCTTGCTGACTATTTAAAGTACCCTCTTTGGGAAACATAAGTTCACCCTGCATGAAATCATCCTGTTTCAGCTTATGCTTAGTTGCTCAGTCATGTCCAACTGTTTGTGACACTCTGGACTAACTCACCTGACTCCTCTGTCCATGGGATTTCCCAGGCAAGAATACTGGAGTGGGTTGTTCTTTCCTTCTCCAGAGGAACTTTCCAACCTAGGGATAGAACTTGCATCTTAAGAACCTGCCTGCCTTTGCAGGTAGACATAAAAGAGGCTGGTTCCATTCCTGGGTTGAGAAGATCCCCTGAAGGAGAGCATGGCAATCCACTCCAGTATTCTTGCCTAAAGAGTTCCAGGGCCAGGGGAGACTGGAGGCTACAGTCCATAGGATCACATAGAGCCAGACTAAACTGAAGCAACTTAGCTGCACTCCTGGATACTTGGCAGATTCGTTATCACTGAACCATCGGGAAGCCCTCCACATGCAATAGTCATCAATAAACCAATGAACTAAGACACCCTTGATTTAGATTGTTGAGTTAGAAAGGCCCTACCAGGAGATCTTCATGACACAAGATATGCTTTCTTTGTCATACTGGTTAGGCTGGCTAGAAGTAAATGTAAATGAAAACATAATAAATCTTTCCTCAGTTCTTGATATTTCAGAATCTTCTTCTCAGATGAAAATCCTTACACTTTCTAGCAAAGTTGTCCATAATAATAAGATATACCTTGCTTATATGTAAACTAAGCAGTGAGGTGTCCAGGCTATAAGCAAATATTACCTGATGTATCTACAGTAACCCTTCCAGATGTATTGAAACTCAATTGCATAAAATCATCAAGCAAGCCATTTAACTTAAAAGGGTAACTCCTTGAATGAAGTTTTGCTTTGACCCACTTGATTTTGATTGGTTTGGGTCTTAGGGAATGTCATGCCAAACTGAGAACTATACTGCTTATTTTTAATATAATCACAATAATATCCCTGGTGTGTTTATCTCTCAAGACTTAAATGCATGTGCATTCACAGCTACTAACTGCCAAGCACTTGATCTCCCTAAGAGTGGAATGTCAGAATGCCTCAGGGATTAAGCAAAAATATCTTGACCAATGGATATGACGTAAAGTATCCCCTTCCAAAAAAAAAAATATCTTCAGTTGGTAGCTGAGAGCGGTACTAATGCCTTAAATGTTGACCACATCTCTCAGCAAAGCCAAGAATTTGATAAAAAGCAGAGGATTTTTTTTTTTTTTTAAGAAAACAGCAGGCCAAAATAGAGTCATCTGTGCTAAATGTAGGCTTCCCAGGTTGTGCTCATAATAAAGAACTTGCCGGCCAATGTAGGAGACATAGAGACAAGGGTTCAACCCCTGGATCAGGAAGATTCCCTGGAGGAGGGCGTGGGAGCCCATTCCCAGTATTTTGCCTGAAAAATTCCATGGGCAAAGAAGACTGCTGGACTATAGTCCATGGGGTCACAAAAGAGTTAGACATGACTGAGCTAAATGCACATTACCAAACAAAGACTTAATACCTACCTAATTGCAGTTTCAATTTTCCCCAAGATGTACTCTTAGCAAGTCAGTTTGGAATTTCCTGGTCAGCACCAGAGGAGTAACTGGCCTTGTTACTCCAAAGGAAGGTGACCTAGATTGAAATAATTCTCTTTTCATTTATGACTTCCTTGTCTCGGCACCTCTCTGTCCTTAAAATTCTTTCCTTCCCTATAGTTCTTTGGAGCTCTTTTTTTTTATTTACCACAGGCTTCCCTTGTGGCTCAGATGGTTAAAAAAAATCTGCCTGCAATATAGGAGACCTGGATCTGATCCCTCCAGTTGAGAAGATCCCTTGGAGCAGAAAATGGCAACACTCTGCAGTATTCATGAATGGAAAATTCCATGGACAGAGGCTCCTGCCAAATTCATGAATCCTTTAGTAAACTTGTTAGGTCTTCAGATTTACTCAGTTTCATTTTACTTTTTAACACACACACACACATGCATATGAGTATAAAATGTTACTCAGTGAATATATATTAAATATAATTAACCTATACAAATCATTTCCTTATAATTCTTTACGCAATTATTTTTAAGGGTGAGTTCAGTGTGTCTGATATACTATGATCATAAAATAGTAAACAAGACTGTTGACAGCTTTTCACTTTACAACATGATCATGTTTTTCCTTGAACTATTCTTGGAAAGTGTATTGTCAGTCATGATTTCCTTCAGGAAATGGTATCAACTGTCACGGCTCTTGTGATGTGAGTGGGCAGGATACAGTCTGGTGGAAGTATGAAGGGACTAGGCATTTCCTCTGAGTCAGTGTCAGAATATCCTAAAGAGGGGTCATGCTGCTGCTGCTCTTTAGCTCCCTGTGTGCTGTGCTGTGCTTAGTCGCTCAGTTGTGTCTAACTTTTGTGACCCCTTACTTCCTATCTTTTTCATTCTGTTTAAGTGAAACCATACACAACCACTTTTGTTGGTTTCATGGGGAAATAGGAGTTACAAAGAAAATTCAAATTCTGTTAATTGTCATCAAGTTATTCCTTAGGGAGAATTCTAAGAGACTGATGGCTGCAATATTTTAAAAAGTAAAACCTAAAATAATTTTTATAACATTTCTATCAGAGTATAGCTCTGTTACAATGTTGTGTTAGTGTCTGCTATATAGCAAAGTGAATCAGCTATGCATGTATAAATCCTCTCTTTTTAAAATTTCCTACCAATTTAGGTTACCATAAAGCACTGAGCAGAATTTCCCTGTGCTGTGTTGCACAGTAGGTTCTCACTCATTGTCTATCTTATACATAGTAGTATATATATGGGCTTCCCTGGTAGTTCAGACAGTAAAGAATCCACCTGTGCTGCAGAAGACCTGGGTTTGATCCCTGATTGTGAAGATCTCCTGAAGGAGGACATGGCAACCCACTCCAGTATTCTTGCCTGGAGAATTCCATGGACACAAGAGTCTGGTAGGCTACAGGCCATGAGGTTGCAAAGAGCTAGATGTGACTGAGTGACTAATCACAGTACAGCATATATGTCAATCCTAATCTCCCAATTCATCCCACCTCTTCATCTCCCTTTGGTGTCCAGAAAGATAAAAGCAAATATCGTATACTAATGTATATGTGTCAGATCACCAAAAATGGTACAGATAACTCTATTTGCAAAGCAGAAATAGACACAAGCACAGAGAACAAACATGTAAACAAACCATTTTTGAGAAGGATTTTGTGCCATTCTCATCTTTATCTATGACTCTGTTACAACAATAGTATAATTCAGATCTCCCAAAAAAAGCAAGTAATAAATTTGTTTTATGTCATGCATGGATATGAGAGTTGGACTGTGAAGAAAGCTGAGCAGTGAAGAACTGATGCTTTTGAATTGTGTTGGAGAAGACTCTTGAGAGTCCCTTGGACTGCAAGGAGATCCAACCAGTCCATTCTGAAGGGGACCAGCCCTGGGATTTCTTTGGAAGGAATGATGCTAAAGCTGAAACTGCAGTACTTTGGCCACCTCACACGAAGAGTTGACTCATTGGAAAAGTCTCTGATGCTGGGAAGGATTGGGAGGCAAGAGGAGAAGGGAACGACCAAGGATGAGATGGCTGGATGGCATCACTGACTCCATGGATGTGAATCTGAGTGAACTCCAGGAGTTGGTGATGGACAGGGAGGCCTGGCATGCTGTGATTCATGGGGTCACAAAGGGTCGGACTCGACTGAGCGACTGAACTGAACTGAACTGATACAGCTATTTTACTCTATGTTTTATTTATTTATTTTTGTTTTGTTTTTGGCAAAGATGTATATCTAAATCTTTACCTCAGTATCATTCCCATAAAAATAAACTACATCATTTAAATGCTAAGTCTGTTACTAGACACCTCACTTGATTATGAAAGTTATTGTAATCAATATATGTATTCTAAAAGGTTTTTCATTTTTGCAAACATTCTTTAAGGCAAATCATGCTTGCATTGATTTTCTAACTTTCTGTATTTGCCCATTGAAAGATGTGCAAAGAAGTATGTTTATTAATGATAGCTGTATGCAATTATTTATAAACATACTAGAATGGTCCTAATACACAAAATATGTATTATTCAAATTATGTCCTTTCTATAATTCACTGTCAGTCTTTTTCTTATAATAAGTTTTAAAATGTATGCTATATATGGTCCAGGAATATCATATGTCAATTAGGACATATTTCTTTACTGTGATAGGCAAATAAAGCTACAAAGTATAGCAATTCGTCAGTGCAGCAGTTCTGTTTCCTTTTTCATTTTGCTGTTATAAACCTCTGTTGGGCATGAGTCATGGAGGAGATATTTTCAAGTTTCAAGTAAGTGGATCATGAAATGAGATTCTCTTAATATTCCCAACATGGTTTATGTTTGATAAAAGTGATTCACAAAGCATATAGCACACAATTGTTAACCACGACTAGTAAAGAGCACTCAAACCTCCTTAAGCATTAGCAATATACATAAAATAGAAAGTGATCTAGTTTCATTCTTTTACAAGTGGTTGACCAGTTTTTCCAGTTAGGCTAATTTGCTCCTTCTGAAAGCTGGAAAAAAATATGACCTAAATTTGGTATAGACAAGTTTCCAAGACATCAGTTCAAATAGAAGGTTTCAACTCATTGTAGTCCTATATTCACACTTTAAAAGGCTTTAGGGATAACAGCGAACCACAGGAAGTATGCTTCCACACAGCTGGCAAGGAAGGTCTGAAAGAACACACGCTGTCCTCATCTCAGCCCACTAGATTGCTGCTGCCAGCTTGGGTTTAAGTTCTCTGGTCATTCAGCATTGATTTCGCTCTGAGTCTGTCACAGAGAAGCCAATCAGGAGCGATCGTTAAATTGTCTCACTTCTAAAACAGACACTGAGCCTGAAATGAGTCCAGTGTCCACTAAGCTTTTCACCTTGAAAAGGTGGAAAGGGTCATAAGAAATAGCATGTTTTTTTTGTCAGTTGGAGCAAATAGCCAGAATGGAAATATCTGAAATCTTTGAGATTAGTTTGCCAAGAAAAAAGATGAAAGATTACCTTAAAATATTTTTAGTTAGAGGGTCCGTCTTGAACCATTACAATGTTTCAACTTTCTCATATTATGTAGTGGATAGATCATATATGTGAGAATGCCATGTAATAATGTAATGTTGCATGATTAAAAACAAAACTTGTATCTATGTTAATTATTGATTTTATATTCTGAGATAATCAGTATTCACTTAATCAGTTTAGTTATTGATACATCATACCAAGTTAATTCCAGATTTTGTCTGACAAAGGCTTATTTATTGTGTGTGATTTTATGAAGCAGTCATTGAGTTTTTAATAAGCCCATCAAAGTGTGAACAAATTTTATTGATATTTATTTCAGATTGAGATTGCATCTGGATCCAATAAGAATAAAACAAAAAGTTATTTCCTTTGCACATGAACTTGGAAGTTATTTGGGAAATTCTGCTATTTCAAAAAAATAATGTAACGTGTTTCTTAAGTATCTGTCATGATTGTGGAAGATGTTGATAATATTCTATGCCTTGTGACATTCTGCTGTCAACCTTTATGGACAGAATGACTTCAGGAACCTAGGATACCTCTGCTGTAGGCTAAATATTTATGTCAATCCCTGAAACTCATATGCTAAATGCTAGTGCCCAATCTGATGGTATTTGGTGGGGGGGGACCTTTTAAGGGTGTTTAGGCTATGAGGCGGAAAAGGTAATGGCACCCCACTCCAGTACTCTTGCCTGGAAAATCCCATGGACAGAGGAGCCTGGTAGGCTGCAGTCCTTGGGGTCGCTAAGAGTCGGGCACGACTGAGCAACTTCCCTTTTGCTTTTCACTTTAATGCATTGGAGAAGGAAATGGCAACCCACTCCAATGTTCTTGTCTGGAGAATCCCAGAGACAGTGGGCCTCCATGTATGGGGTCGCACAGAGTCGGACACGACTGAAGCTATGCAGCAGCAGCAGCAGCAGGCTATGAGGATGGGGCTTCATGAATGAAATTAGTATCCTTATAAAAGAGAAATCAGAGAGCATTTTTAGCCTTTCCAATAAGTGAAGACACAGTGAAAAGAAAGCAACCTATGACCCAGGAAGTTTCTCACTATATACCAAATACATGTATATGTATATTTCCTTTCTCACATAGTGGATAGATCTTATATGTGAAAATGTCACGTGATAATGTAAGGCTGCATGACTAAAAAGAAAAAAAAAACAACATTGTATATGTGCTAATTATTGATGATATATTCTGAGATAACAATCAGTTAGTCATCACTCACTGTATACCAAATATGCTTATGTCTAGATTTCTAGCCTTTAGAAGAGCAAGAAGTAAATTTCTGTTGATTATAAACCACCCACCTCTATGGTATTCTGTTATACCAGTCCAATCTGACTAAGTAAAGACTTTACAAATAATTCTTCCCAGAGTGTGACTTACTTTTTAGGTTCTTATTGGTGTCCTTTGAACAAACTAAGTTTTTAATTTTGATCAAATCTAATGTATTATTTTTTTCCTTTATGCATTGTACATTTGATGTTGTATCTAAAAACTCTTAATCCAAGGTCAGGAGTATCTCGGTTTTTCTTTTAAAGGTATTATGTTTTTACTTGTATGATGCATTTTGAAATAATGGTGTGAAATACAGCTTCCCTGGTGTTTCAGACAGTAAAGAATCTTCCTGCAATCCAGGAGACCCTGGTTCAGTTCCTGGGTTGGGAAGATTCCCTGGAGAAGGGAATGGCAACCCACTTCATTTTTCTTGCCTGGAGAATCTCATGGACAGAGGAGCCTGGCAGACTGCAGTCTATGGGGTCACAAAGAGCCAGACACGACTGAATGACTAACACTTTCATATGGTGTGAAATATGAGTCTAAATTAATTTATTTGTTCATGGCTATCTAATTGTCTCAATACCATTTAAAACACTTTCCATTCCCTATGATATTGCTTCAGTTAACTAATAAATTCTCCATGAGGCCAAAGCTGCTAAATCTTAGGTGTGTTGTGTGCTTACTCACTCAGTAGTGTCTGACTCTTTGCGGCCCCATGGACTGTAGGCCTCCAGGCTCCTCTGTCCATGGGGATTCTCTAGAGAGGAATACTGGAATGGGTTACCATTTCTTCCTCCAGGGTATCTTCCCAACCCAGGTAACCTAGGTCTCCTGCATTGCAGGCAGATTCTTTACCATCTGAGCCACCAGGGAAGCCCCAAATCTTATGTATTTAGGTCACATGATAACTTATAGGAATATACTCAATCATTCAATCTCCATTGAAACTTGAGTTTCAAAGAGTAGTTGCTCTAAAATCCTAAATGTTTGACTGTGATTCTTTAACAGGGACCTGTCAAAATCTCCATAAACATCCCTATTTGCCATAGACACTTCAAGCATCAATCTCATCTACTTTGTCATACAGCCAAGGAGACGATCCCCTTGCACAGAAAGGACCAATGAATATTTTCTCTAGGACATATCAAGGAAATTCTGACACTACAACTTTGTTTAGCTTAAGTTACTACTTGGATCCAATTTTCAATTAATCAATTACTCTATAAAGTTTTTTGAGTTAAGACATTGATCCTAGAATCTGATTAGTGAATTCCTATCAATGAAATTGGTCTGAAACTTTATTGTGTTCTTCCATTCAGATTAACTAGTAAAGAATCTTCCTGCCATGCAGGAGACCCTGGTTCAATTCCTGGATTGGGGAGGTTCCCTGGAGGAGGACATGGCAACCCACTCCAGTATTCCAGCCTGGGGAATCCCCACAGACAGAGGAGCCTGGTGGGCTGCCATCCATGGGGTTGCAAAGAGTTGGACACGACTGAGCAACTAAACACATCATTCTGATTCAGAACCTTTAGACTCTATTCTTGTATGTGTTTTCTCCAGATTTGGGTCAAGGTAAATTGGCAAAATCTTGCAGTTGTTCCCTATGTATCCAGTAACAGGGTCTAGAAACAATAAGAGGTGTAATGACTAGGTCCTCAGAAATGTCAGCAGTTCTTTGCAAGGCAACTATCTCAGGGGAGACTATTACAGATTCTTTAGGAAAAAGATCAATGTCCTCATACAAGAGGAAAGACTGCTCTATTGATGAAGAAGGCTTTAGAGAATTTAGGGTCTAAGGTTTAGGACTCATTATAATCTTACCATAGGGACCTATCCATATGTCAGCAGAACATGAAGACTTAAGGTGAAAGAGGAAAAAGTCCAGAAAGACATTAGCAGAGGCAGGAGAATTTGATAAGCCAGGACAAAAACAGGAATCAAGTGAGAGAGAGACTGAACGATGAAGTTGCACTGCAGCATGGAGGCAAGTAAGTGACCTGTGAGTAAGTTTAGAACTCCCATAGGGTGCAGCAGTAGCCAGCACAGCATTGTAGCAAACTTTTCCTCCAATTAAAAAATTGAAAAAAAAAATAACTCCCATGGGACTTTCCCAGTGGACCAGTGGTTGGGATACCACACTCCCAATGCATGGGGAACAGGTGCTATCCCTGGTTGGGGAACTGGAATCCCATGAACCACAAAGCACAGAAGGGGGCACAGAGAATAAGATAGTTGGATGGCATTATTGACTCAATGGACATGAGTTTGAGCAAAATCTGGGAGATGGTGAAGGACAGGGAAGCCTGGCATGCTGCAGTCCATAGGGTTGCAAAGAGTAGGACAGGACTGAGCAATTGAACAAAAATAACAACAATAAAATCCATGAAAAAATAAAAAAAAGAGGCAGAAGATGCAAGTAGACGGTTAAATAAACATTTTTTCAAAGCCAACTCCCTCCCCAACATTCTACTTGAGAAAAAAAGCCTTCTGGAGCTGTGTTTTGCACTCAGTTTTAACTAACTGTGGAAGATGCACAGTTGTTTGAATCTGCAGATAAGGGTGACAGACAATATTATGCAATTTTACATGAGAAAACAGACCATCTGCAGATTTTGGTATTCATGGGGACTCTGGAACCAACCACCTGTGGATACTAGAGATGACTGTATTCTCACCTTCCTGATCACCCCAGTCACTCTGCTCTGAATGCTTTCCAATTCTCTGTGAGCTTTCTAAATCACGGCATGAAGAATTAAATTCAGCTATGTGTCATTGTTGGAGAAGGCAATGGCACCCCACTCCAGTACTCTTGCCTGGAAAATCCTATGGATGGAGGAGCCTGGAAGTCTGCAGTCCATGGGGTTGCTGAAGGTCAGACACGACTGAACGACTTCACTTTCACTTTTCACTTTCCTGCATTGGAGAAGGAAATGGCGACCCACTCCAGTGTTCTTGCCTGGAGAATCCCAGGGACAGGGGAACCTGCTGGGTTGCTGTCTATGGGGTCGCACAGAGTCGGACACAACTGAAGTGACTTAGCAGCAGCATGTGTCATTGTGCATGCATGCATGCTCAGTTGTGTCCAACTTGTTGTGACCCTATTGACTGCAGCCTGCCATGCTCCTCTGTCCATGAGATTCTCTAGGTGAGAATACTGGAGTGGGCTGCCGTGCCCTCCTCCAGGGGATCTTCTTGACCCATGGATCAAACTCGTGTCTCCTATATCTTCTGCATTGCAGGTGGATTCTTTACCACTAAGCCAACTTGGCAAGCCAACTCTGTCATTGTGTATGACATAAATTGCACAGAGGAGAAAAGACTATTATCTTTAAGATCAAGAAGAAGGCGCATAAATTTACTGAGATGTAGTTCACTCATTTTTTAAAGGATGTTACTGATTTCTCACAGCATTTTGAGGAAGATTATTTCTAAAACTACACACAAAATTCAGGCTTTTGAAAATATAAACATTAACATATAAACTATTGCCATTATTAAAATACATTTTGGCTAATACTAAAGGAAATAGAAATCATATTTATGTACTCACAATCCTTTGATGACTCATATTTATCAGTGTATATTAGAACCTTTCAGCCTTTCTAAGCCCATTGCTAAATCACAGCTTATACATTCTCTACTTACAAAGTTGTTTCTTTAAAAAAAAAGTCATTTTCTTTATTTCCTTAGCGGTAATGTTTGGTATCATAATCATCTACTACAGATTACCTATGTAAGGTGTATGTTGTCCATATCTATTCTGTAACTCTGATAAACTTACACAATTGTTGGACCAAATTTAAGACAAAGTATGAAGTTTCAGAAACCACTCCACAATACTAACATTCATGCTTTATCACTATCCATAATGTAAAATCCATGTTATGATTATATTCTACTTTTACATAATTCAATGAAATTTCTTAATTATTTGTACAAGAAAGTAATATAATTCATAAAGTGCATCTTTGAAAACACACCATATATGCAACTAATTTTGACCTCATTTGACAATTTTTTCTCTCATGTTGGAGAAAGAAAAGGTGATAGCTTTTATTTGACTGTTGAAGTTAAGATTCTTTACATAAAACTACAATATCTTTTAAAAATTGATTTCTTGTTGAGAAGAAACCATATGAAAAAAAGACAAGAAATTAGTCCAAGTAGTAAGGTTATTTGTAAAGTATGTAAGAAGATGACCAGAGTGTGAAATAAATTCTTATTTTAATGGCAAGACAAGAAAAAATTAAACATAAAAAATATTGCCTGCCCTTTGGTTTCCTCTCCAGACTTAACTGTGCATTGTGTATCTGCATTTTGCATCAACCAGACTTTCCCATAGATAGAAAGAAGTTAAGATTCTTTACATAAAACTACAATATCTTTTAAAAATTGATTTCTTGTTGAGAAGAAACCATATGAAAAAAAGACAAGAAATTAGTCCAAGTAGTAAGGTTATTTGTAAAGTATGTAAGAAGATGACCAGAGTGTGAAATAAATTCTTATTTTAATGGCAAGACAAGAAAAAATTAAACATAAAAAATATTGCCTGCCCTTTGGTTTCCTCTCCAGACTTAACTGTGCATTGTGTATCTGCATTTTGCATCAACCAGACTTTCCCATAGATAGAAATACCTGTTCAACCTTTCTTCAACACCAACAAGACCACTCCTTGAAGATAATGTTCCTTCTTTATCTTATAAGGGGCCGTGATGACCTGTGGCCCACTATTGGCTTTGTAGGCTTAGATCTGGATTGTGTTGTTGTTGTTCAGTTGCTGCATTGTATCCAATTCTGCAGCCCCATGGACTGAAGCATGCCAGGCTCAAACTGCCAATAAAATGTCATTTAACGTACAGCCCCCTTAAAAAACTTGTATAGCCATGCTTCAAATTCTAATGGCTATAACAGTTCTCAGGCTGTTCCTAGGTTATAATCCACAATTTGGCTCAAATAAAATTTTACACTTCTTTCTTAGAATAGTTGATTAATTTTTCCTCTACAAAAGAACAGGCAAATGTAATTGCAGTAAGTGGATATATTTTATAGGAAATGAAAAAAAAAAGCAAAGCTTATATCCTATTGATTTTCAACCTATAGCAGTTTAGCAGGTGGAAATATTTTGAAGATTGAAAAATAACTATTTGCATATGTGTGCATGTGTGTATATATATACACACACATGCATACATATAATTACAATGATTTTTTAAAATGTATATATATTTTTTTAATTTATAAAGGGTTACTTTCCACTTTTTGTAACTACTTGCTTTCCATTGAAGCCTTCTTTTGTTTCAATTTGCCCATACATCAATCCTTGGTTTATCCCTTGTCAGTCTTAATTTATCATAATTGATTGATACTGACTACTTTAGGAGGAAATTATTTAACTGTGATTGACTGGGGACATTTAACTTTATTGGAAAGAAACAGCAGGGGGAAAATGGAGGAAATAGTAAATGTGCTCATTTGTAAGAAAAAGACTTCAGACACAGTTTGGCTCCTTGAGCTGAATAAAGGCTTATTGAGATTAAGTTGACATAATTAATTGAATAGAAATTTTACATCCTTTCTTGTAAAATGGAATTAGAGATGAAGATCTTATTTGAAATTTAATAAGACATGAATATGTTCAGAGACTGTATAATGAAATACACATAAATGAAATAAAAGTTACCAAGATAATATTTTAAAATCACTTCAGAAATATTTATCCCTGAGACATATTACCTTTGAAAAATTTAGTCAATAGAATAGACTTAACATATTATATAGTTGATGTATATGTATAGTCAGGGAAGATTTTGTAACTGTTCACATTTTGCAAATAAAAAACTTTTGGTTCAAAGAGATAAAACCACAGCATTATCAAGTGGCCATTCAGCCAACAGTCCAGGTCTTCTTACTCTAGGTACTACTTTGTTGATGATATGCTATTGTTTTTCTTCACCATTTCTTATTCATAACACTCCTTTTGCTCTCCTCAAAATATAAGATGAAGTGCTCACATTTCTGTTAAAACTAATAAACTAACTACTGAAAATATAGTGGTGGGAGGAGGTATAATTTTCCTTCTACCATTCTAGGTTCCTCACCAAGAACCCCTGGTAATAAAAGACAGATTAACAGGGCAAAGCAAATGTAAGTTTAATAGCATCTATACCTCTATATACAAGAAAGATATCCAGGAAAACTGAATAACTTTAGAATGATACAAATCATCACCTTAAATATCATCTCCATCTGAAGGTAAGAGAGGTTGGGGGTTGCAGGACAGTGAAGGCCAGTTAAGGGGGAGAAACACAGTCAAAAGGGTAAGGCTGTTACACAGATTCAAGTTCTTCTCATTGTTGACCTTCTATAGATTTAGTTACCCTCCTCTCACTGAAACAGACAGGGAGTCACCCTTCCAAACTGCCATGTCCCTTATAAAAGTGAAAGTCCATTATAAAAGAGTAACTTCTACTTTGATTTCAGAACTTCTTCTGCATCTGTTATTTTAAATATAACCAACTCGAGATAATCCTTATACCAAAGAAGTATGTTTGGGGATGGCAAATTCTGTTCCATTCAAAATCATGCATACGTGAGTGCTAAGTCACTTCAGTTGTGTCTGACTTTTTGTGACGCTGTGAACCTTAGCCCAGCAGGCTCCTCTGTCTATGGGATTCTCCAAGCAAGAATACTGCAGTGGGTTGTCATGTCCTCCTCCAGGGGATCTTCCTGACCCATGGACTGAATCCAGCTCTGTGTCTCCTGCGTTGGCAGGCAGGTTCTTTACCACTAGTGCCACCTGGAAAACCCCTTAAAAGTCATGAGTGAGTGAGTGAAGTCACTCAGTCGTGTCCAACTCTTTGCGACCCCGTGGACTGTAGCCTGCCAGGTTTCTCCATCCATGGGATCCTCAGGCAAGAATACTGGAGTGGGTTACCATTTCCTTCTCCTGGGGATCTCCCCAACCCAGGAATCAAACCCAGGTCTCCTGCATTGGAGGCAGACGCTTTAATCTCTGAACCACCAGGGAAGCCCTTAAAAGTCATGAGCTAACACTAAATCCCAGATGAAAACTATTTAAACTAAAATTGATATAAATGTACCTTTTCATAATCTAATTGGTAAACAAAATTTGGAAAAAAAGAGATAAACTGAATATATTATATATTCTATATTTTTGAATAGCCAATATAAACAAATTTGGAGATATTTCTATTCAAAACTCTTAGTTTCTAGCAATTTCTATCAAAATTTACTTAAATATCAGATATTAAAGGAAGTCATTATTGTCTCAAAGTGGTTGAGACCGGTACATTAATTATGATCAGTATGTTTGTAAGACTGTAAAAAAATATTTAATATTGAATTACTTGATTTATGACTCAAATGATAAATTATTAAATCTTGATTATAGCAAGGAGTTTAATAGCCAGAAAAGAGGAAATAAACATAGGCAGAGGAAGTAGAGACAAAATGAACATTGTTTTTACACATACTTCATCACATCCTTATGTTCAAGTGCTTTGTTTATACTATCACCAAAAAGTTCACTTTGTTCTTTCATGCTTTAATCTTCTAAAGCTCTTCCTATTGCTTGAAGCCCATGGAGATTGGCACCTTCATATTTTTCCTAAATTACACTTTTTTCCCTCAGAATGCTCATTCATTCTAGTATTTCTGCAAGCAAGAATATGTTAATATCCTGTAAGCAGGGAAAATGCAGCCATGTCAAATATTCTAGGGATACTATTAGACCACTGAGTTCATAATACATTTAACCTGGTTCTATATAAGTTATGAATACAATCACACACCACCATGGCAGGATTATCTATCGGCATATATAGTGAAAAGAATGACACAAACCAATGTTAACATTAAATAAGGAAATAAATTAAGAGCAGAAAGTATTAGGACTGAAAGCGATGACAGTTTTGCATTCATGAGCAATCCTGACTTGCTTTCCCAGTATCATTACTCAGCAGAGTCTGTAAATGTGACATTTTGATGAAGGTTGTCTTTATGTGATTGGTTGCTTTCATTTTTTAGGTGTTAGAAACAGTCCAAGAAACAAAATAATATATCAAGCAGTGCAAGAGAAAATGAATTCAGGAACTTTATGCATAGTATTTTGAGTGATGAAGGCAAACTTGCTAGAAAAAAATTATACTAGCTAATATATAGCCAGCTAATAAAAAGAAGAAATTATTCTCCAAAACAGTGATATTGAGAAACAGAAAATAGTATTAAAATATTCATCCATTTATTCAACGAATGTTATTTTTTATTACCTAGTCTCCTAAAATAGAATCTTATTCACCAAAGCACATGTCTTTCTCTCCATGTTGTACATACTTGACAAAATCTTTGGTAAACAGAAAACAGTGCTAAATATTGTTAAATATGGCATAACAATCAAGATGGCTATTTGTTAAAATTGTGTGCAAATGTTTAGTAACCGGATTTGAATGAGCTTACATATTTTAGTTCTTAATGTAAATCAAATGAATAACAGTTATTTTAATGCATCTGTTTTGAAGTAGCTTCTGAGAATTATTCTTCCAGATTTGTAATTTTGATGCAGGTATGCAAATTTCTATTTGTCAAATTCTTAGTAAATTTTAAGATTGGAAGGTGTCTTAGAGGTCATGTTGTACACCATTTTTCAAATAATTCAATGAGTTATGAAGCCTTGGGTGTCTCTACTACTATCTCATATTTTGTAGTATAAATATCTACAAAATTTAGTGCAAACAAGGGAGGAAAATCTGTCTTGGCATCTATCCAGACAGAATATAAAAAAAGAAAAGATTTCTTTTTTGATAAAAGCCTATTCGCATAACCAAATTCTTATTCTCTTTTTTTTGGCTCAAAGAGTATAGAAATTCTACAGGCTAACAAGTGCACTGCCTTTTCATCAACCTCTGGTAAAAAGTGATTTATATTACTTTATAATTTATTGGCTAAATGTTATCAGATTCACCATAAAATGAATAAAATGAAGCATTATTTTTTAAGAATAGCTAGAAAGCTTCAAAATAATTTGTCTTAGCTGCACTTTACAGCATCAGTCAGGTGATGGTGCTTGGAGAGTTTCAGCTGTACAAATGGATGTGTGTATGCTTATATACAGATACTATATTTATTACTTTACATTTTTTCCAGATCCAGTTTTGATTGAAAGTGAAAGTGAAAGTAAAGTCACTCAGTCGTGTCCGACTCTTTGTGACCCCTGGACTCTAGCCTATCAGGCTTCTCTGCCCATGGGATTCTCTAGGCAAGAATACTGGAGTGGGTTACCATTTCCTTCTCCAGGGGATCTTCCCGACCCAGAGATAAAACCCCGGTCTCCTGCATTGGAGGCAGACACTTTAACCTCTGAGCCACCAGGGAAGTTTTGATTGAAGAATATCCATTATATACCTGTATACATAATTTTCCACCTAATTATGGATTTCTTAATATAAAAGGCACATGTATAAAATATTTGAAAAATAAAATGACATTTTTAAGTGTACATAGAGAAAATTTACATTTTATCTTTTACTTTCACATACATGCATCAACAAATTATTAAATGCAGATAGTTGCACAGGATCTGGTGGGTTGGAGAAATGGGGAGATGTAGGTCAAAGATAATACCTTCCAGTTTTGAGATGAATAAGTTTTGGGGACCTAATGTTCAACATGGTGATTTTAATTATTATATTATACTTGAAAATTTTTAAGAGAGCAGATTGTAAGTGTACACACACACACATACATATACAAAAGATTACTATGGAAGGAGATGAATATGTTAATTAACATGACAGTGGTCATCATTTTCCAATGTGTGTGTATATATATATATATATATATTAATCATCACATTATACACCTTAAAAAATCATGTTGTCCAAGCTAAATATATATATATATGTAATTTTTATTTGTAACTCATCCTTCAATACAGCTGGGTAAAAAATGAAAAACAAACAGACAAAAGTTTTCTGAGAAAATCAGATACAACGAAATGTTTAAAAAGTTGCTTTAGCTTGCAGACATCTACTGTGTTAGCTAAGGTAATCGGCATGATATAGCTAGATCCTTAGCAGACCTTAGACAAGCTACAAAAATAGGAATAAATTTCCAAGGCTCTTGGAACAAAATTCTCTCCTCAAACCCAGGGTCACGGACTCATTGCTCATAAATTCCAGGATCTCCTCCACTATATCCACTGACAGGCAAAGGGCCATGCCTGTCCTGAGTTCACCAGCACCACCTCTACTGGCAGGGATTTCTCTTTTACCTTTTACCTCTACTAAATGGTGGACCATATCCACCACCATCAACTTTGTCTCCTGTGCCAGGATACAAATGTCCTATGTCACTCAATTCCTTTTAACACCAGGCCAATTTGTTATATAAAATGTGCTAAGAAGGAAAAGAAGACTAACACTAGCCCCAAATCAGCCCTAATTCTCTATAGTCTCTGCAACTCAGGATCAAAACAGAATATTTAAAGGTTCGTGAGTTTTCTCTTGGGAAGTACAGGGCCTACAACAGAGGTGTTAAAAATAATCATATTTGACTGCAGTACATCACTATTTAATTAAGGATATCAGAGGCATGGATATTACGTCAGCAAACTTGATATGCACCAGAGCAGTGAAACTATTTTTTTCTAGTAGACAGGCCCATTTAAAGGGAAATATGCTTCTCACTCATTGATAATGTAAAAATGAATTTTTTCATTTTCATAAAACTCTCAGAAACTGTAGAATTTGGTTATTACTGGCATGACTGACTTTCTCATTAAAAAACAAAATGGTAAGCCTACACATCATACCATTTTTTTAGCTATATGTTAATATCTGCCCAAACAAAATCAAACAGCAAACAAATAAAAAACCTCTAATTTGTTTCTTTAACTATTCTAAATTGAAACAAGCTTAAATGTGGGCTTAATGTTTCCTTTTCCCCAAAGAAATACAAAAATTCACTTTAATATATTTTGTGTGCATTTAAAAATATGTTTATATGGCTTATCTATAATCCCAGATGTATAAACACAAACACATGTGTGTATATTTGCAATATGCACGTCCCAACATTCACTTCCCTTGGGGCTTCCTTTGTAGCTCAGTTGGTAAAGAAACTGCCTGCAATGCAAGAGATCTGGATTTGATTTCAGGGTCAGAAAGATCCCCTGGAGAAAGAAATGGCAACCCGAGCCAGTGTTCTTGCCTGGGGACTCCCATGGACACAATGGAGTGACTAAACCACCAACATTCACTAGATT
>SJYC01016883.1:0-21421 GCA_006408675.1 Madoqua kirkii
TCTGTTTTGAAGTAGCTTCTGAGAATTATTCTTCCAGATTTGTAATTTTGATGCAGGTATGCAAATTTCTATTTGTCAAATTCTTAGTAAATTTTAAGATTGGAAGGTGTCTTAGAGGTCATGTTGTACACCATTTTTCAAATAATTCAATGAGTTATGAAGCCTTGGGTGTCTCTACTACTATCTCATATTTTGTAGTATAAATATCTACAAAATTTAGTGCAAACAAGGGAGGAAAATCTGTCTTGGCATCTATCCAGACAGAATATAAAAAAAGAAAAGATTTCTTTTTTGATAAAAGCCTATTCGCATAACCAAATTCTTATTCTCTTTTTTTTGGCTCAAAGAGTATAGAAATTCTACAGACTAACAAGTGCACTGCCTTTTCATCAACCTCTGGTAAAAAGTGATTTATATTACTTTATAATTTATTGGCTAAATGTTATCAGATTCACCATAAAATGAATAAAATGAAGCATTATTTTTTAAGAATAGCTAGAAAGCTTCAAAATAATTTGTCTTAGCTGCACTTTACAGCATCAGTCAGGTGATGGTGCTTGGAGAGTTTCAGCTGTACAAATGGATGTGTGTATGCTTATATACAGATACTATATTTATTACTTTACATTTTTTCCAGATCCAGTTTTGATTGAAAGTGAAAGTGAAAGTAAAGTCACTCAGTCGTGTCCGACTCTTTGTGACCCCTGGACTCTAGCCTATCAGGCTTCTCTGCCCATGGGATTCTCTAGGCAAGAATACTGGAGTGGGTTACCATTTCCTTCTCCAGGGGATCTTCCCGACCCAGAGATAAAACCCCGGTCTCCTGCATTGGAGGCAGACACTTTAACCTCTGAGCCACCAGGGAAGCTTTGATTGAAGAATATCCATTATATACCTGTATACATAATTTTCCACCTAATTATGGATTTCTTAATATAAAAGGCACATGTATAAAATATTTGAAAAATAAAATGACATTTTTAAGTGTACATAGAGAAAATTTACATTTTATCTTTTACTTTCACATACATGCATCAACAAATTATTAAATGCAGATAGTTGCACAGGATCTGGTGGGTTGGAGAAATGGGGAGATGTAGGTCAAAGATAATACCTTCCAGTTTTGAGATGAATAAGTTTTGGGGACCTAATGTTCAACATGGTGATTTTAATTATTATATTATACTTGAAAATTTTTAAGAGAGCAGATTGTAAGTGTACACACACACACATACATATACAAAAGATTACTATGGAAGGAGATGAATATGTTAATTAACATGACAGTGGTCATCATTTTCCAATGTGTGTGTATATATATATATATATATATTAATCATCACATTATACACCTTAAAAAATCATGTTGTCCAAGCTAAATATATATATATATGTAATTTTTATTTGTAACTCATCCTTCAATACAGCTGGGTAAAAAATGAAAAACAAACAGACAAAAGTTTTCTGAGAAAATCAGATACAACGAAATGTTTAAAAAGTTGCTTTAGCTTGCAGACATCTACTGTGTTAGCTAAGGTAATCGGCATGATATAGCTAGATCCTTAGCAGACCTTAGACAAGCTACAAAAATAGGAATAAATTTCCAAGGCTCTTGGAACAAAATTCTCTCCTCAAACCCAGGGTCACGGACTCATTGCTCATAAATTCCAGGATCTCCTCCACTATATCCACTGACAGGCAAAGGGCCATGCCTGTCCTGAGTTCACCAGCACCACCTCTACTGGCAGGGATTTCTCTTTTACCTTTTACCTCTACTAAATGGTGGACCATATCCACCACCATCAACTTTGTCTCCTGTGCCAGGATACAAATGTCCTATGTCACTCAATTCCTTTTAACACCAGGCCAATTTGTTATATAAAATGTGCTAAGAAGGAAAAGAAGACTAACACTAGCCCCAAATCAGCCCTAATTCTCTATAGTCTCTGCAACTCAGGATCAAAACAGAATATTTAAAGGTTCGTGAGTTTTCTCTTGGGAAGTACAGGGCCTACAACAGAGGTGTTAAAAATAATCATATTTGACTGCAGTACATCACTATTTAATTAAGGATATCAGAGGCATGGATATTACGTCAGCAAACTTGATATGCACCAGAGCAGTGAAACTATTTTTTTCTAGTAGACAGGCCCATTTAAAGGGAAATATGCTTCTCACTCATTGATAATGTAAAAATGAATTTTTTCATTTTCATAAAACTCTCAGAAACTGTAGAATTTGGTTATTACTGGCATGACTGACTTTCTCATTAAAAAACAAAATGGTAAGCCTACACATCATACCATTTTTTTAGCTATATGTTAATATCTGCCCAACAAAATCAAACAGCAAACAAATAAA
The DNA here is from genome assembly GCA_006408675.1 of Madoqua kirkii. Taxonomy (NCBI): domain Eukaryota; kingdom Metazoa; phylum Chordata; class Mammalia; order Artiodactyla; family Bovidae; genus Madoqua; species Madoqua kirkii. The sequence continues at coordinate 2,362 of SJYC01016883.1, forward strand.
AAACCTCTAATTTGTTTCTTTAACTATTCTAAATTGAAACAAGCTTAAATGTGGGCTTAATGTTTCCTTTTCCCCAAAGAAATACAAAAATTCACTTTAATATATTTTGTGTGCATTTAAAAATATGTTTATATGGCTTATCTATAATCCCAGATGTATAAACACAAACACATGTGTGTATATTTGCAATATGCACGTCCCAACATTCACTTCCCTTGGGGCTTCCTTTGTAGCTCAGTTGGTAAAGAAACTGCCTGCAATGCAAGAGATCTGGATTTGATTTCAGGGTCAGAAAGATCCCCTGGAGAAAGAAATGGCAACCCGCTCCAGTGTTCTTGCCTGGGGACTCCCATGGACACAATGGAGTGACTAAACCACCAACATTCACTAGATTATTTTTTTTCCCCAGGGAATTTTCCTAAATTCAGCTCTGCATGGTTTGTAAACAATCCTTCCAGTAGCACAGGTATTTGCACCCTCAGAGGAAAAAATGACACCCAGTCAAGTCTAAAGAAACTAAACTAATGCTTCTACCTAAACATTAGAAACAGCAAGAGAGAGAGACAACAAGAGAATTAGTAAGTTATTTTCACAGTAAAAGCTGTGGCAAAATTTACAGCCTTAGCTTCAGTGATTTAAATCAAGGAGAGTGATATTAATCACTCCATAGCCAGCAGATTGGCCAGCGCCCAGCCTTTAACCTCTTGGCTTTCAGCCTCTAGGTTCCAGGCTACAGACTGACTTGCTATTTACTTCTTGGACCAGCAGCAGCTGCAGGGAGCACGACGACTTCAAAATCATCTCCACATGTTTTAATTTGAGACTGGGGCTGAGAAATGTTCTCATGGTAAGTCAAAAGAATATAATTCATTAAGTGCAACACTGCCAACATAACTTCATAGTTCTCTTGTTATTTACTGCATGCTAAGTCACTTCAGTCGCGTCGGACTCTGCAACCTTATGGACCGTAACCCACGCACCACGCTCCTCTGTCCATGAGATTCTCCAGGCAAGAATACTGAAGTAGGTTGGCATGTCCTCCTCCGGGGTATCTTCCCCTCTCAAGGATCAAACCAGTGTGTCTCCTGTATCACCTGGCGGGTTCTTTACCACTCGCGCCACCTCGTGGTAGCAATTTATATTCCAGTTTGAGTAATAATTTGGATTTCTTTTTTAGAAGTGGATGTGATTTTTGCCTTTTCTTATAATTTTCTAACATTTTTGGTTTGGGTAATGAGTTTTCAAGATTTAATATTTGGAGGCAAGATGCAACAGATTTTTTTCCCTCTATAAAACGATAATGTTTAGGAGAGAAACCTTGTCTCTACTGTGCTCTTTACTTTGAAGTTTTTAAAATTAAGCTAAAGTAACAAACACTCTCATAAATAACAGTTTTCTATTTACTAATATATTTAAAGTTTCACAAAATAATAACCATTAGAGATGTCTAATTAAAATGTAATAATTTGATTTTACACAATTCTGTTGAATTACAGATTTGAGAGAAACATCACAGTTTCAAGTTTATGTAGGGCACATACTGGTATTCAAGTGAGCATTTGCACATGTGCGTTCGTGTGCGTACACACACACATACACAAACATATGTTCCCTGTAGCCATATGTTTTATGGCCAGTTTTAACTGGAGAAAATATTATTTATATTTAAAAGTTTGGGGTATTTTAACTGTTAGGAATATGTTGCTATTGTAATAATATTCTTTCCATTTTTGTCCCCTCGTCTTATGTCTATGCAGTGTCCTTGCTAACCGATCTTCTTTGCTGACCGCATACCTTCAAATCAAATTATGAGGACCTATGCACAGCAATTATGATGTTTAGTAATTTTAATGAAGTTTTGCTACTGCCATAATAAGGATGGCCTTGTAACATCTAAGTAACTGTATCAAGCTTTCTTTGCTTTGAAATAAGAAATTACTTTACTCCTCAATAAGGACCAATTAAATTTAGGAAATGTAAAGTACCGTAAGTCTCAGTGAAGTACATGTCTTGGGAAAGGACTTCAAGAATATATTATACTTTATGGCTTATAAACTTGGCTGCTAATAAGAATCACCTGGGAGCTTTGTTAATAATACAGGTTCCCAAGACACAATCCAGACTTAATGAAGCAGATTCTCCAGAGAAGGGGCATGGGAATTATGTTTTTAATAAGTGTCTCAAATGATGTGTATTCTCTGATGATTACATTTGAAACTGAAGTTCAAGACTAGATGTACCACATAGCTGATAATAATAAGTAGTGGGAGTCTTCATTTTGTGTTAAGACACTTAGTTTTCACAGCAGATGCAGAATTATTGAATATTTCTATTATGAATGAATGAGAAGCAGTGTACCACAGACAGGAAACTCTGACAGCATGCGATAAATGGTGGTCAAGGCAAGAAGGACAATAAGTGATATTTGTGACCCAGATGTCCAGTGAGGAAGACATGACTGTGGGGCACTTAGAAAGGAAAGGATGATTGTAAAAGATAAGCAGAAGTACTAATTTGAACTTGGTGCAGAAGTCTAGCATCCTTAGGGGTATCGCATGGGCCACATTATCTATCGAATGGTACAGTAACAACTAGAAGAAACAGTATATTTAACTCACTTGCTGACTAAATATCAGAGATGAGAGTAATCTGTTTAGTTTGCACAGGCTGTCAAAACAAAATACCACAGACTGTGTGACTTAACAAAAATTAGTCCTGGAGGTTAGAGTCCAAGATCAAGGTTGTTAGCAAGTTGGGTTTCTCCTAAGTCCCCTTTCCATGGCTTGTAAGTGGCCATCTTTTTATAGTGTCTCACATGAGCTTTAGGTGTGCAAGTCCAGTGTCTCCTTGTGAGTCCAAGTTCCTCTTCTTATAAGGACACCAGTGAAATTAGATTAAAACCCAACCGAAGGTCCTCATCTTGATGTTCAGTTCAGTTCAGTTGCTCAGTCATGTCCAATTCTTTGTGACCCCACAGATTACAGCACGCCAGGCCTCCCTGTCCATCATCACTTCTTAAAAGGTCTCATCTTCCATGCAGTCACAGTCTGGAGTTCCAGAGGTTAGACTTTCAACATATGAATTTTGGAGGATATCACAAAGTGTGAATTTGTCATGAATTTCGTGACATGCATGAAGCTCAGAACACTTCAAGCATGATGATTCCAAGAACTGATTAGGTATTGATGCCTTACTCCAAGATAAAGAAAACATGTAAAAGACAAGCAGTATGGATAACAAAGTCTGTTTGAACGTATCATAGTGAATTAAATATGGGAAATTAGAAGAGAGATGCAGGAGAAAACAGATGCTTATATTGCATAGGAATGTGTACACATGGGTTCACTATATATAGTAACAATACTGAATTTGAACTTGGTGCAGAATTCTAGCATTCTTAGGGGTATTGCATGGGCCGCATTATCTACACATTGTACAGTAACAATGAGAAGAGACAATATACTTTACTGATGCTTGTCTGGTAATATCACTTATGTGTTATAATGAAAGTTGTATTTGTGTGTGTGTGTGATATACGAAGCTTGTGTTTCTTATATATAAATGAATGTAGTTAGATGAGAGCTTCCCTGGGGGCTCAGTGGTAAAGAATCTGCTTGCCAACGGAGGAGACACAGGTTTGATCCTTGGGTCAGGAAGATCCCCTGGAGAAGGAAATGGCAACCCACTCCAGTATCCTTGCCTGGGAAATTTCATGGACAGAAAAGACTAGTGGGCTATAGTCCATGGAGTTACCAAAGAGACGGACATGGCTTGGTGACTAAACAACAAATAGATTACTGTTGCAGTAATGCCTGTTTTCATCTGTAAATGGTTAAGCATGTACCCGAGGCACAATTTCTGATTTGTTGCTGTGTTCCCTCTCATTTTTTTCCCTACTTCTGTTCTTAAAGCACTCAGTTTTGCTTTCAATTTTATGTACCTTATTTCTGAGTTAGATCTGCACATGTGTACAAAAAGTTATATTTATGTATTGCACATAATCATGCTATTCAGCATTGATGCTATATTGTGTTATGTATATAAGAAAATACACGTACAGAGGGAAAAATTATAAACTGCAGGAAAAATGGATAATTAGTAGTTTTTATAGTTATATAAAATTCTAAAGAATATTCTAAAGCGTTATCATTGATTAATTTGAAAAATTCCATTTTCCTCCCATGTATATATGTTAAATGTTTAACCAATAAGTTTAACCTCCTCTTAGTGGTAAAGGCTTAATTGCATGCTTCATTAGATTAAGCTTAGGCATTATTTACTTTTTCTGGTTCCCTGATTTGTGGTGTTCCTTATTGTGGCTGGATGAAAAACAGAGTGGTTAGTTAGGTATTTCTGCACTAGCACAATCTTCATTGCCTTCCTTGATGTCTTTTTCAGAGAGAAACTGGTGTCTTGGCTATTTTACACGTTTTGGAGTTTCTACTGCTTTTTAAACAAAATTAATCCTCCATTAAATGATTTAGAAAGAATTAATTACTCTTTAAATTTGAACATTCAAGACAATGTTTTACAAACAATTTTCAAATCTGATTTACAAACCATATATTTATATTATAAGCAAATGCATATTTGCCTGAGATAATAAGATTTCAAACAAAAATTTAGTACTTTATACACACACACACACACATACACACACACACACACACAAGGGAACACTAATAGACCACACCAAAAACAGAATGAAATTCTGCCATTTGCTACAATATAGATAGATCTTGAAGTATTATGTTATGTGAAATAAATCAGACAGAAAAAGACAAATTATTTGACTCATATATGAAATGTAAAAACAAAAGCAAATTTATAGAGAAAAAGACCAGGTTGGTGGTTACCAGGTGAAAAGTGGTTTGGGGATGTGGCCGAAATGATTGAAAGAAGTCAGCTGTGTGGTGATGGATGGTAACTAGAATTGTAGTAGTGACCACTTTGTTACCATCTGTCACAGAGGTAGGATTATAATGCAGTACAAGAAAAGAAAAATAAGTTACTCAGAAAATATTTTAGACCTCAATCTATGGCAGAATCATACAAAGCAATATGAAGCAGAAAGCATTAAGGAAAATCTTTTAAATTACATCCAGTTTTTTTTTTCTCCCATAAATATGAGAATGCCATCAGAATTGAGTCATCACTCTGCAAAATAATCACTGAAATGCAAATCTTTGTACTAGTGCCATACTATTGCCACAGAGTATCTCTTTATACATAAATACTAATTTATTTACACAAACAGCCTGTTAAATTTGATATACTCTATGTTTTAGAGAAAACATGGTAATGTTTTTCTTGTGATTTTAGAAGAAAACATCTAATAATGAAGAGTAAAGCTTCTCTCTTGCTTGGGTTTTTGTATTATTTCTAGATTTCCTTTTTTTTGGAAAGAAAACTCAATTATAGTATCTGCATTATTATACCAAAAACACAAAATAACCCCTCTCCCAAACCCTAATACATTATTCTCAGTTCATGTCAAGTTAGGTGGAAAACTATACATATATTTATAATGTTGTCAGTGGAACTATAATTTGAATATTCATATTAATTTATTTTCCATGAAGGAAATGAACAATTAATTATCAAAATATGGGGGAAAAACCTTCTATGGCTTCAAGGGTACACTATAAATGTTTTGTTGTTATTCTCCTGGACCATCTGCATGATGGCAATAAATCAATAAAAAAACATGCCCATGTGTTTCTTTAATTCTGTTCATCTCCTCTCTCAAATTGTTTTGGACTTCCCACTGATGATAATTATATTTGCTTATATAAATATGGCAGAAAATATTTCTTTCTAGCTCAATAACCTGGCAATGTTTTCTTGATTTCGCCTTTCATTGCTTTAGTGTCACCTTCATAAATCTTGTGAGCCAGGTCACTATATCTTTTTGGATAAAGTTGCAAAATATTTTGTAAAGTTTTTTTTTCCCCCATAGTGTTTATTCTAGCTAGTATTCTCCCTCATCTTGCAAGAGAACCATGCACAGAGTCAAATTTCAAGAGACAGACCACGTCAAGACCACATGAACATCTTTTTGCCAGTTGTCTCCAAAATGTTGCTACATTCTAATCTAGCTGGACACAAATGCATGCTTTCTAGATATTCCCTCAGGAGTGTTTTTGTGTTAACATTTAGAGGAATGATATAACTTGCTTATTTAAGAGAACTAGTTGGTTTCATAGCTGTTGCTTTTCTTACTATTAGAACATGTGCATACATAAATTGAAGTTCAGTGTTGACTTAAAACAAATAGTGACAAGGCATTTCTCCAGAAAAGATGGGTTTATTTGAGAGAATTGAAACTTAAGAGTCTGCAACCATGCCAAGCCATGTGCAAGTTCCCATACAGAGGGAAAGAGAATGCTTTTACAGAGAGAAAACAGAAGTTGGAAGGCTTAAACAGAGTTCATAGCTTTCCTTGGGTGAATCCTCGAGAGGAAAGAAAAGTATTTTTCTTCCTATTGGACTCTGCTGTCATTGCAGACTGTGAGAAGACCCTTCTGGTCTTCCAACTCTATTTCTGTTTAGTTTTTACATTTCTTCCTTTGATCAAGATGTGGGGAAAAGGGCACAGATTAAAAAAATACTGAGGTCTCATTCAAGTAACAAATAGTGTACATTTTTTCCCATTTCATCCTGGTCCTTTTCAATAGAGGAAAAGATCCTCTCCGAGTCCATTGATAAACATACAGTTAAAAGTTACCTGGGTGATATCAACGTCTGAGGGAAAACTAGAATTTTCTTTAAAAACAATTAAAAGTTGATCATAATAATCATGAACAGATGCATCAGATTTTCATGTGCAAGTCAATAGGCTCATAAAAGCCCTAGGAATTACTCAGTGAAGTCACTTAGTGATTAAGCCTGATCATAAGTTTGGAGGCTAGTCTCCTGGTTCTAATTATAGAAATCCTTCAGGATTTTCCCAGTAGTTTTTAAATCTAACACTCAGCCTGACCTTTGCCAACAAGCATATGAACTGGCTGATATAAGTCAGAGAAACGAGGCTGATATGTTTGAATGGCTATATTAAATTCCTTAGCAGATATGGAAGATTTTTTGATTACTATGGGGAAATCTTTGGCTATGACTTGCAGTTCAACTTTAGCTCAGGGAGTATGAGAAATTAAGAGTTTAGCTTCTGAATCCTCAGAAGGCCTAGTTTTAAAAAGGAACGGGTTCTGAAGCAAAGGGAGTAGTGAAAGTTTCAGGAAAGGGGGAAGTTTGGAGAAAATTAATATGTGGGAACTGAGGGTGTAGACAAGGCATAGGGGGCATATAAGGGAAGGAGAAAAAAATGGGACCACATGGAAAGCCTGAGACAAAGAAGACAAAGAAGAGCTTAGGGCTTAAGAAGCCATTTAATCTTTTTTATAATTGTTTGCCTCAGCGAATCTTAAAAATCTTATTTTGCAGGGAGGCAATTTTCGAGGATGATCATGCTGGAATAGCAATCAAAATAAGCATTCCACTCAGTTTTAGAAATTTTTGAGTTATGATAGTCCAATTCAGTTTTAAGGCAGTTATATTTGAGGATTTCGAAAGTTCCTCACTGATATTCTAAATCGCCTTTGGTTAAGTCAGCCTGTTTAGTTAGAAATGGGAATAAGAAAGAAATGTAGCTTTAAAACACAAAATAGGCTGGATTTTCTATAAGGGTGGTGCCCTGAAAATATTTAGATAATTGGGAGCTCCTGTTTCAGAAGTTTTTCTCTAGAGTAAAAGAACAATTTTTAAACTGCTCAAACAGCTTACAGCTCAAACAGCTCATTCAAACAGCCTGCAGGCTTAACACCAGACAGTTCTAAGGAGACAGCTTGGTTGCAGAAGAGCCAGGATGAAGGCTTTTTCAGCCAAGTTTCAGAGAACAACCCCTTCCAAACAAATAGGCCAAAGTCTGAAAAACTTGCAGAGTTTCAGAGAAGTAGCCTTAATTCCCAGAGGAACTGGGCTGAAGGCATTTTCAGAAAGTTTCATTTGCAAGGATCCGATCTCAAAATCAGACAAACAAGTACTCACATATAAAACAAGGCCTTAAACAGAAAGATAAAACCTTAAAATAGAAGCTAAATAAAGCCCAGATCACTTCAAACACAAGTAGGGCATACATAAATCAGGAGAAAGACTACCCTTCAACACTAGAGTTGGAGAGAAAGGCCATAGAGTAATAATGCGCTCAATTGTGGGTCCTTCTCCTGTTTGCTTACCAGCCCTGGAGCTGCTGGGGGTCTTCCCTGGTCACTGTTAGGTTCAGTTTAGTTCAGTCACTCAGTCATGTTTGACCCTTTGCAATCCCACAGACTGCAGCACAATAGGCTTCCCTGTCCAAGACCAGCTCTCAGAGCTGGCTCAAACTCATGTCCATCAAGTTGGTGATACCATCCAAACATCTTATCTTCTGCCATCCCTTCTCCTCCTGCCTTTAATCTTTCCCAACATCAGGGTCTTTGTAAAGTGAAAGTAAAGTCGCTCAGTTGTGTCCGACTCTTTGTGATCCCATGGACTGTAGCCTACCAGGCTCCTCTGTACATGGCATTTTCCAGGCAATAGTTATGAAGTGGATTGCCATTTCCTTCTCCAGGGGATCTTCCCAACCCAGGGATCGAACCCGGGTCTCCTGCATTGTAGACTGTCCGAGCCACCAGGGTGTTTGTATGGGGCACTGAAATGTTGACTGAAAATGATTAGACTGTCAGACTATTCTACAGGAAAGATTGTGTGTGTGTGTGTGTGTGTGTGTGGTGAGGGAGGGGATCAGCTGAGAATTAAAACATGGACTACAATCATGGTGAGCCACATGTGAGTCCCTAAACAGCAAGTGAAGAAGAACACTTTCATAGAGAGGAAAAGAAGCTGGGAAGGCTACAGTAAAGAGAGTCCAGGGTTTTCACTGATTGAGTCCTTGCCAGGAAAGAAGAGGAGTCTTTCTCCTTCCTTTTGGGTTCTGCTATCATCATATCTTCCACTTCTGGCCTCCAGACTCTATTTAATTGAGGTCTCTTTGTTGATTTTTTTTTTTAAATAAAAAGCTTCAATAATATTTTCAAGATTGCTGTGTGAGTTAGAAAATACATTCACTTATCTTTGTTCCTTAATTTTCCCAGTACACCGCTATCCCCAGGTTGGAAAGATCCTCCGGAGGAGGGCATGGCAACCTACTCTAGTATTCTTGCCTGGAGAATTCCCATGGATAGAGGAACCTGGCAGGCTACAGTCCATAGGGTCGCAAAGAGTCCGACATGACTAAAGGGACTTAACACACACACACACACACCTAAGACAGATGTTTTTTATTTGCTGACAAAAGTTAATATGTTCCAGAATATTTTCTAAAGTAGTCTATGTATGTCATTTAATGTTATTATGCATTAACTATTTTGAGCTTTGTATTATTTGTAGTGATTCTATTAGTTTTGGGCTAGCTTTACACTTAGGCTGTCTTTAAAACCAAGTGTTGTTTTTTGGTAAGATTTTGTATGTTCCAAAGTTTCAGTAAACATAAACTCTCTATATTAACATTGTATATATAAATCCAATATAATTCAATCAGAAAATGGCATTTGTGTTAATTTAACATAGAGCTTTATAGTTATTTGCTCTCATCTTCTAATCTGAATGTTACTGTAATTACATTTGTTCCCCAAATATTTGCATTGATTAGGGCTTAATGACATCTGACTCTTTTATCTATTGGATTTCTGTAAATTTTTCATTTTTCAAATCCAAAGTAATTTATCAAAACATTGAATTTTCTCTTTACTTTTTGTTGTTGTTGTTCAGTTGCTAAGCCCTGTCTGATTCTCTGAAACCCCATGAATTAAAGCATACCAGTCTTCCCCATCCTCCAGGATCTCCCAGAATTTGCTCAAATTCGTGTCCATTGAATCAGTGATGTCCTCCAACATCTTATCCTCCGTCTTTTGTCTTCAACCTTTCCCAGCATCAGGGTCTTTTCCAATCAGTCAGCTCTTCACATCAGGTTAGTTTATATTTAATTTAAATAGACGCTAATAATTCCCAAATAAATTCCTCCATGTGTGACCTTGTCTTATTTCCGACTCATAATGAACTGGCTAATTGATACTGATGTGTCTAAAATGCATTTTGTACTAAACATGTGTAAAAATAGAACAATTTTGCCATTACCACCTGTTAACTATGAAAAAAAAATGTGCAGTGTAAGAGCTGTGAGTTGAATTTTAATCAGTGTCTTATTGAGGACTAAAGCGCAGACATCAACCTCTCAGGTAGCTTTGAGGAACTACTCTGAAGAAGTTGGAGAATGTCTGTATATATCTATATCTATATCTATATATACAATTATTATTTTTTTAACTAGGAAATACATGTAGTCAAAAGGCTCATCCTTTTAAAAGACTGTTGCTAGTCATACGCACACACACACACACACACACACCTGGATATCTCAAGATAATTTTAGAGCTCATTTATATATAGGAAAATGCAACAATCTGAGATCATTGATGTTTTTCCTTAGATATGAATATTAACTATCTAGAGGCTTATATATCCAAACGTAGAATTATGTATCCTTAGGTCCTTCAGTTGTACTGTTGGTTTGTGTGGTTAATGGCTTTACCCTTGTAGAATTAGAAAGATGGGTGACACTATTTTCAACCTCATCATCCTAGGGAAGTAAGAATAATCTCCCCTTTAGCCTTCAAAATTCTTGACAGACTCCCTTGTGAGAAAAGACAATCACAGGAGTAAAAAAATAGAATTTTAATAACATGTATACCTCTTATATACAAGGAAGATACCAAGGAATACTTAGCAGCTCTGTGAATTGGGCCAAGTCATCACCCTAAGTACTATTTGCATCTAAAGACAAATGATATTGTTGAGGGAGGGAGGCCTGCTATGGGAGATGACCAGAAAAAGCACAATAAAAAAGGGCAAGATTATGATGCAGATTTAAGTCAATACCTTCTTCCTTGATAAGAATTTCCAGAGACTTAGTCATGCTCTTCTTCCTGGCACAGAGTAACATATTCTTACAATGGACATTTCTCTTATAAATATAAATGTATCTTACAAATGGGCAACTTCTACTCAGATTTCAGAGCTTCCCCTGTGTCTCTGTTTCCTAAAAATAGCTAGCTGAAGACAATCCTTATGTCAAAGAGACATATTTGTGAGTGATGAATTCTGCACCCCCTTCATCACTGAACCCACTCTTCTCCCACTCTTTCAAAAGTTGTTAAAGGACAACATTACCCACTTGATCAAGTCAAAATTTGGGATTCAACTTTGATTTCCCTTTCCCACACATCTCAGTCACATCATGAATAAATCCTATACGGTTTGCAATAAAATAAATTGAAAATTCGAACAATCATGTTTTGTCAGACACATCAGCATTCTTACACTTATGATAAAAAGACCATTTCTTTTCTCACTATGATTTTTACTACAAAGACAGGTCTCAGCTAGCCTGCTAAATTTCAGAGTCCACTTGTAGTATAGTCAAGATCTGGCCTTTGCAAACAAAATCAGCCTAGACTACCCAGCCCACCAACTAACTTGCTGATAGCAGCTGGACTGTCACAGTTATTTGGGTAAAAATATTCTGGGTTTACCAAATGGCACTAGTGGTAAAAAATCGCCTACCAATGCAGGAGACATAAGAGATATGAGATCAATCCCTGGAGGAGGGAATGGCAACCCATCCCAGTATTCTTATCTGGAGAAAACCTTAGACAGAGGAGCCTAGTTGGCAAGAATCCAATAAGTTCAAAAAGAGTAGGACATAACTGAAGCAATTTTAGCACACTTGTACACGGAGCACACAGGTATTCTACAAACCTTAACAAATAAATAAAGTAGCACTTTATATTGATACTGTAGTATAGTAAGGCAACTGATTTTTGTTTTGATTATACATTTAAAAGCAGCTTTCTATGGAATTATAATTCTCTTTTCTTTTCCAGTTTTAAAAACTCTTTATGAAACTTTAATAACCCACTTTTGACTGTTTAAATAATGTGTTGAAGCTTATTGTTTTTGTTGGGGTAGTGTGTAATTTCCTTGGTTTTGACTTGCAGCAGCAAAAATCTGAAGTGATGCGTGGAACAGCATTACAGCTCAGTTTTATTTGACAAGCAAAGGAACATACATCCTGGAGGTGTGAGGGCAGGTCAACCCAAAAGAAATGAAGAGAAGAGAGGCCCCTCAGCTCAATTTTGGCTCCTCTTTTTATGTTTTTTACTTCTCCCCCCCTCCCCCCAGCCTGCCCTATGTAAATTGGGCTAGCCAAGAGGGCTATTTGTTTTACCGGAGGTCCTCACTAAGGTCCTCTGACCTTCCTTTTTTTTGTATTTTTGTGGGTTTTCCCCTTCTTTGTCTTTAAGCCACCATCATTCTGGACTTTTTTGTCTTATTCTAACTAACATTTTGAAAAAAAATAAATGTTAGTTGCAAAAGTAATGCTCCTGAAAATGGAATTAATATATGTCCAATGGATGGCCTTTGAAGTGAAATCCATTTAATGTTTTCAAATTTAAATATCTTTCTTGGTCAGTGGATTCTGTACCTCATTACTTAGTTCCCAACCATCAGGTGGCTTTTGCCTTTAAACAGTAATGTCATTTATGACATATCAGCAAGCTTGCATTTGGTTAGTATGTAGATGACAGTCATCTGTATTTACTGTCAAATGCAGCAGCAGAGCTCTTGCATCTATGAAAATAAATTTACTTCCAGTATAAAACTATGACTCTCTCCAAAATGGGCTTTTACAAAAAGAACAAAGAAAGCAGTCCAGTATCACATTGTTATGTTAATTATAAAAGTAATTTTAATTATTACAGCTCCACATATTAAAGTGTCATCCAGGGATAGTCGATGTGAATTTTGACTATAGCTATAACCAAAAAAAGTAGAAAAGCCAGAAGATGATTAAACATCTAGTTTAGCTTTAGGAAATAATTTAAATGCTAGTGAGCAATAATTCTTCTAAATACATTTTTTGTGTTAAATACACTAGAGAAGGAAGGTAGAATAAAAGAGTAAACTCAAATTTAAGTGTTAAAAAGTGAAAGTGTTAGTCACTCAGTCATGTCTGACTCTTGCAACCCCTGGACTGTAACCCACCGAGCTCCTCTGTCCACAGAATTCTCCAAGCAAGAATACTGGAGTGGGTAACAATTCCTTCTCTAGGGGCTCTCCCTGGACCCAGGGTTTGAACTAGGCTATCCCATATTGCAGGCAAAACTCAAATCTAAGTACTTCATGGCAAATAGATGGGCAGACAGTGGAAACAGTGGCTGACTTTATTTTGGGGGGCTCCAAAATCACTGCAGATGGTGATTGTGGTTATGAAGTTAAAAGACACTTACTCCTTGGAAGGACAGTTATGACCAACCTATATAGCATATTCCAAAGCAGAGACATTACTTTTCCAACAGAGGTCCGTCTAGTCAAGGCTATGGTTTTTCCAGTGGTCATGTATGGATGTGAGAGTTGGTCTATACAGAAAGCTGAGAGCTGAAGAATTGATGCTTTTGAACTGTGGTGTTGAAGACTCTTGACAGTCCCTTGAACTGCAAGGAGATCAAATCAGTCCATCCTAAAGGGGATCAATCCTGGGTGTTCATTGGAAGGACTGATGTTGAGGCTGATACTCCAATACTTTGGCCACCTGATGCAAAGAGCTGACTCATTTGAAAAGACCCTGATGCTGGGAAAGATTGAGGGCAGGAGGAGAAGGGGATAACAGAGGATGAGATGCTTGGATGGCATCACTGACTCAATGGACACAGCTTTGGGTAGACTCCACAATTGGTAATGGACAGCGAGTCCTGGCGTGCCATGGTTCATGGGATTGCAGAGTTGGACACAACTAAGAGACTGAACTGAACTGAAGTACTTATTAAAATCAATAATTTTTAGAAGAATTAATAAAACAAAAATAAAAAACATGGACTGTGCCTATAACTGGAATTACTGTGAGAACCACATAGGATTTAGCTGGTGACTCTAGCAGTTTGTACACTAAATGAACTATTTACTGATATAAGCAAATTGTATATCTTGGTGATGGAAAACAAAGTTTCTACAAAATGAGAAAATGAATTTGCTGAAAATATATTTTCTAATGCTTTAACTTTCTTACGGAGAATAAAATCTTTCAAGAAGACATGAAAAAAAGATTTCTAGAAAAAAATGTAGTGAATTTTTTTGTCATATAGTAGAGATAATTCAAAAGGCAAAACATCTGAAGAAAGGTGAGTGGAGAAAAGTAGTATATAGGACATCCAACAGGATGATAATCTGAATGAGGATTATCAAGTAATTGGCATGCATAATTTCACAAAGTGCAAGAATTTTGACCATGTGGGTTAATTCAAATGAGTGATTCAAAATGGTGGGATGGAAATGACATTTTTATAATGGTCGATAAAAATTAAAATAATTTAACAGTATGTGAGTATAGGGCAAAAACCTTGGAGCCATAGTGACTCCACTAGAAGGGTAGTATCATGTACTATGTCCAGGGTAATTGACAAACCACATGAAGGAGATAAAATATCTCTTGATGGAAACTTTTGGATATGGAAAACATTCAAATGGACTTAAATTCAGTCTCTCAGTCATGTCTGACTCTTTCCGACTTCATAGAGTGCAATACGACAGGCTTCCCTATCCGTCACTAATTCCCAGAGCTTTCTCAAACTCCTGTCCTTAGAGTCAGTGATGCCATCCAATCATCTCATCCTCTTTTATCCCCTTCTCCTCCTGCCTTCAAAAGGACTTAATTGGACTTAAATGTGAAAGATATGAGAAGATATTTAGAATATTGAGATGAACTGTTTCACAGTTCATTGAGGGAAAGAAATGATCAAAATAAAAAATTTTAATTATTATGATATGTAATGCATGCTATGATGGAGACTTGAATAAATTCATATGAGACTTCACAAGCAAACATTAACTTCTGGATGTGGAATGATTTGACAATGATTTAATAATATTCATGGATATATAGCAAAAATATCTCCCAATATAAAATTATTAAGAGTAGAGAATGTTTCTCATAAATGGGAAAATATGGCCAGGTACAGAAGTTTACAATAGCATTTTATATCTAGGTAACAGTCAATGGTGGTGTGTACAGAAAATGGCAAAAAAAAAAAAAAAAAATGCTTTATATATACACAAGTATCGTCATGAAAGATTTCCATGCCAGTCAAACAATTTGAAGTTTATCATGAAAAGTTTGTGGAATGAAGGTAAATAATATCATCACATTTGTAACAAAAAACACTTCTTTAGTCACGGTTTGCAGAATGAATTTTAAAGGGCAAGAGCAGGAGACAGTGTAGTAAATTGTTGAAGTAATCCTTGAGAATGTTGATAAGAAATTTAACAACAAAGCTGATCAGAGTGGACAAAGAAGAGTCAAGAGATAATTGGGGTACTGCTCTTTATCATTTGCTTTCTAAAGGAAAGCAAGGTGTACATTTTAAAAATATGAATTGCATCAAGATGGTCAACTATTCAAAACCTCTTAATACAATCTTATCCTCCACTTGCAGTAAAAATCAAAGGACATTTAATGACATTTTTTATGACATCATCAACCATTCTGAGTTTCATTGGTGGTTCAGAGAGTAAAGAATCTGCTTACAATCAAGAGGCCTGGTTTGATCCCTAGGTCTGGAATATCCTCTGGGGAAGGGAATGGCTAATCTCTCTAGTGTTCTTGCCTGCAAAATTCCATGGACAGATAAGCCTGGAGGGCTACAGTCCATAGGATCACAAAGAGTGGACACAACTGAGCAACTAACACATTCACTTTTCAGTTACTCTGCCCAACACTTATCATTTTCCAGCCACACTGAGTTCTTTGATTTTCCTCAAAGAAAAGCAATGCCAAAGAAAGCTCAAACTACCACACAATTGCACTCATCTCACACACTAGTAAAGTAATGCTCAAAATTCTCAAAGCCAGGCTTCAACAATACGTGAACTGTGAACTTTCAGATGTTCAAGCTGGCTTTAGAAAAGGCAGAGGAACAAGAGATCAAATTGCCAACATCTACTGGATCATCAAAAAAGCAAAGCATTCCAGAAAAACATCTATTTCTGCTTTATTGACTATGTCAAAGCCTTTGGCTGTGTGGATCTCAATAAACTGTGGATTCTGAAATAAACAATAAATTCTGAAAGAGATGGGAATATCAGACCACCTGACCTACCTCTTGAGAAATCTGTATGCAGGTCAGGAAGCCACAGTTAGAATAAGACATGGAACAACAAACTGGTTTCAAATAGGAAAAGTAGTATGTCAAGGCTGTATATTGTCACTCTGCTTATTTAACTTTTATATGCAGAGTATATCATGACAACTGCTGGGCTGGAAGAAGCACAAGCTGAAATCAAGATTTCTGGGAGAAATATCAAGAACCTCAGATATGCGGATGGCACCACCCTTATGGCAGAAAGTAAAGAACTTAAGAGCCTCTTGATGAAAGTGAAAGAAGAGAGTTAAAAAGTTGGATTAAAGCTCAACATTCAGAAAACTAAGATCATGGCATCTGGTCTCATCACTTCATGGCAAATAGTTGGGGAAACAGTGGAAAGAGTGGCTGACTTTGATTTCTGGACTCTGAAATCACTGCAGATGGTGACTGAAGCCATGAAATTAAAAGACACTTACTCCTTGGAAGGAAAGTTATGACCAACCTGACAGCATATTAAAAAGCAGAGACATTGCTTTGCCAACAAATGTCTGTCTAGTCAAGGCTATGGTTTTTCCAGCGGTCATATATGGATGTGAGAATTGGACTGTAAGGAAAGTTGAGCGCCTAAGAGTTGATGCTTTTGAACTGTGATGTTGGAGAAGACTCTTGAGAGTCCCTTGGATTGCAAGGAGATCCAGTCAGTCCAGATCCAGTCAGTCCATCCTAAAGGAAATCAGTCCTGAGTGTTCATTGGAAGGACTGATGTTGAAACTGAAACTTCAATACTTTGGCCACCTGATGTGAAAGGCTGACTCATTTGAAAAAACCCTGAGCCTGGGAAAGATTGAGGGCAGGAGGAGAAAGGGATGACAGAGGATGAGATTCTTGGATGGCCACACCGACTCAATGGACATGAGTTTGAGTAAACTCCAGGAGCTGGTGATGGACAGGGGGGCCTTACATGTTGTAGTCCATGGGGTCTCAAAGAGTTAGACACCACTGAGCCACTGAACTGAACTGAAACCTGCTTAGAACTGTCTCAAAATCTTTATAGTTTCTCTTTCCTCTGCCTACAAGACTTCATGCTTCTTCAAGACTTAACTCTCTCACTTCAAATTGTTGCTCAGATTTTACCTTTTCAATAAGTCCAACACCAACCATCTCAATTAAGTCTGCATTCCTCAGAAGCTGATTTTCTAATACCCCTAATATTCTCTAGTATTTTCACAGCTCATGTTTCCTTTCAATATTTGCTTATATATCTAATTATTTGTTAATCTTACTACATCTAGAACAAGCATGCACTCAATCAATATTTGTTGAATTATTTTAACATATAGGATGTGAAACTAAGTGGTCATAGTAGCGGGAATAAGTATAGGTGTATTTGAGGAATAAGGAAAACTTTATTAATGTAGGAATAGTAAAGGAAATTTCTTAAAAACCATATTACCTTATTACTATATATAGCGAAAATAAAATAAATCACATTGAACATTGTTAGTGATAATCTTTCACAAAGTGTAAAATGCAATATAATTGAGTACTTTTGTTTAAAAGATGTTATATGTTTTCTGAAAATTTACTTAGACTAGTTTAGAAAACCATTTCAATCAGTCACTGGCTATTACCCAGTATTGCTTAGTATATTGGGGAAAAAATAATTTAATTCAAAGGGCCTGAATGTTCAACTTTAGAGAATGAGTATTTATGTAGGAAATATAGGATTTACATCATGTTAATGTATATGTGTGTTTAGTGAGTGTGTCTGAATGTGTGTTTACATATGCATACTTGTGTGTAACTACAAAAATAAAATGTGTATTTGAGGAATGGCAAACAACAGATTTGGAAAATTAAAAAATGGAAAAATTTCACAAGATGAAATTATTTAACACATCCAAGAATATATTAGAGGCATAATTTCAACCTGACCAAAAACATGTACAAGTTAAATTTTAAAGGAGTGATGCTGTTAAAATTAGCTAATGGATAGGGTAACAGCACAGTATATACCTTTAATAAACATAATCCTGGAGATTTCTAATATTTCGGACAGGAAAAAGCACTTTGAGCTTGATAACTTACTATATGGGCAAATGAGTATCAGTTACAAATTATTATCATTGTAGTATTATGGCTAAGACCATAATAGGAACAATTGGAACAAAGTTATAACTAGAAAATAACAATGGTACAAAATTTTTATTTTTAAGAAATATGCTTAATAGAATACAAAATAAAACTAAATGATGATTTTATAAATAAGCACACCCTTATAGAATTGGTGTACTGTTTATTTGTCTATCATAAATAAAGAAAGTGAAGTGAAGTGAAGTGAAGTCACTCAGTCGTGTCCGACTCTTGGCGACCCAGTGGACTATAACCCACCAGGCTCCTCAGTCCATGGGATTCTCAAGGCAAGAATACTGGAGTGGGTTTCCATTTCCTTCTCCAGGGGATCTTCCTGACCCAGGGATCAAACCCAGGTCTCCTGCATTTCAGGCAGACGCTTTAACCTCTGAGCCACCAGGGAAGCCCATAAATAAAGGAAGGTGATACTAAATATTTTGGTAAAAGAGAATTCTACACATAATTTGCTTAACGAATGTTGTAAACCTAAGAAGAGATGCATTTCTCTGAAATATCATGTATTTCCAAGGATTTTGCATTTAAATTTCCTTTCAAGTATCACTAGTTTTCACTAAATTCTTAGTAGTGTACTTTTGGGTGGTGAGTTCTACATGCCAGAACAACATGAGGCAAGAAAATTAAAAAGGTACATTATATGCATTTTTCTCCATAAGTCCAAAGATTCATTAATTCAATTT